>JAYESA010000015.1:7267180-7314680 GCA_036927795.1 Iris macrosiphon
CAAACTTATAATTTTGAAAAAAATTATATTAGACTAGTCCCAAATAATAAGTGCAGAGCCATTATAAATTATCTTCTTTAATAGATTGGCAAAGTACATTTCCATTACCTCCATATGTCGATGACACTACCTCAGAATACTCATCCATATCGGTGGTCAATTATTTGGTGTTATCCATATATTCTCAGAGCCATGTCTTCGAGGAATTCACAAAATTATGTCACATATATAATAATTATAAGTTTCTAAATTTGTTTTTGGTGCTCAATGTTTGCGGATACAGTGTCCAACATAAATTTCTTATTATAACGGAACAACTATTTCACGGTTCGAGTCGGATCTTTTTGAGCCCTAAGATGATTGTGCATGATCTGTTGGGTTACAGTCTCGTGAAACATCAACGAGAGTTGCGAAGGAGGCGAGGGAGAGCCGGTGACTGAATCTTGTCTCAAAATTAAGCCAAAATAGTAGTTATAGTAAGGCGATGGTATATCGTTGGTATTTCGGATTTGAAGATTTTGTGCCAGGATGTATTATGAGGGTTCAGCGGTACAATGCGGTATACAACGATTAACCGTTTGTCTCAGGTGCGAGCCTTATTTCGGTATGTCATGATTGACGTTGAGCTAAATTAGGGATTTTATAACCTTAAATTATGTTTTCTATTTAAAGGATTCTAGTTTGTCTCAGAAACGACCTCGCCACCGCCTCCGCCGAGATCCTCGCTCTGAAAGAGGAGGCTAGGGTTTCGAAGGAGAAGAACTCCGAACTGGAGGCGGAGAAGAAGAAGGCGTCGGAGGAGGTTCGCGTGCTGAAGGAGGAGGTCGGGGTTTACAAGGCCAAGAACACCGAACTGGAAGCGAGGATCAACGAGATGGAGGCGGAGAAGAAGAAGGCGGTGGCTGTCATCCACGTGCTGCTGAATGAAGAGGTTATACTAGGGTTACGAAGGCCAAAAACTCCAAACTGGAAGCGACTATCGACGAGATGAAGGCGGAGAAGCAAAAGGCATCAGACGAGATCCACATGCTGAAGGAGGAGGTAAGGGTTTCGAAGGAGAAGACTTCCGAATTGGAAGCTAGGATCGAGAAGACGGAGACGGAGAAGAAGAAGGCGTCGGGCAAGAACCGTGCGCTGGAGGAAGAGGTTAGGGTTTTGAAGGAGAATAATTTAGAGCCGGAAGTGAGAATCGGCGTGATGGAGGTCGAGAAGAAGGAGGTGGTGGATGACATCCGTGTACTGAAGGAGGAAGTTAGGGTTTCGAAGGCCAAGAATTCCAAACTGGAAGCGAGTATCGACACAATGGAGGCGGATAAGAAGAAGGACGTGGATGACATTTGCCTGCTGAAGGACGAAGTTAGGGTTTCAAAGGCCAAGAAGTCCAAACCGGAGGTGAAGAATTCTGAACTGGAAAAGTGTATCGACGGGATGAAGTTGGAGAAGAAGGCTGCGATGGAGGAGATTTGCATGCTGAAGAATAAGAATACCAATTTGGAAGCTGCGGCAGAGTCCGGGGCGGAACGGAGGCCGGGACGGAACTTTGGGTTTTGATGGAGGAGGAGCTGAAGGCTAGGGTTTCGACCGTGGAGATGTTGAAAGGTTGCTGAGGGAGGAGAAGGCGAAGAATTCCGTCTCGAATGTGAGGATCGCAGAGGCGGAGACGATAAATAGAGTTTCCATGGAGGACTCGGAGAAGGCTAGGGAGGAACTGAAGCCTAGGGCTGAGTTGGAGAATTTCTGAGGGAGGACAAGGCGAAGACTTCTGAAGTGGAAGAGAGGATGGATAAGTTGAAGGCTGAGAAAGATGCGGAAAAGCAATCGATGGGGGCCGAACTGAAGGCTAGGGCTTCGAGGGAGCGGGTGCTGGAGAAAACCGTGAAGGAGCTGCGGGAGAGGAACGTTGAGCTCGAGGGGAGGGTTGGAGTTATTAATGTGGAGAACAAGAGGAAATGTTTAGAGCTGGAGATAAACCTTAACGAGATGAGGGAGAAGAATGCTGAACTTGAGGGGAAGATTGGCAAGCAAATGAGTAGAGGGCTGGATTTGGAGGACAATGGTTTGGGTGTCTCCTGGGTAACGACCACGGGGGTGGCAGCCTCTACTGGAGCCGTCGCATTTGCGATGACAGCACTCTTATCTCCGGAGGCAGAGGTAGAAGAAGCCGAGCTTTCGTCAATGAGAATTTTGGGGTATATCCGATTGAATCTACTTTTATGGTTCTATATTTACTTTTCCATATATGAGTAGTTTTAGAAGCTTATAGTATAGAATACATGTAGTCATTTACGTCTATGACGGTTTTTGCCTCTGTTGTCTAGCAATTTGCTGTTAGTGATAATTGCTGCTTTTTTGCTTTGAAAAAAGCAGTTTTTGTTCTGTAGCTGATAATTTTCTGCCACAAACTTCCGTGGAAGACAAACTTTGATATTTCAGATGGTGACCACCTCAACAAACCAGCATCTATGTTTCTTCAAATGTGTTGAGATCTTTGATTGTGTTGAGTTATCGATTTCTTTAGTGTTTGTTGGTTTGCGATATTTTTACTGTTAACTAAATTAAATTATTAACTGATTTGATCTCTTCTGGTAGAATGGTTAACAAACATGTTCTAATATGAAACAAATTGACTATTAAATTGTGTATATGCTACATAGTACTATAAGAGGTTTTATGTGCGTTTCGAAATTTAGAGGAAGGGGATCTTTGGTTCAAATTTTCAGTCTTGGTTTAATTTCATGATTGCCTCTATTCAGAATTTGAACCCTCATTCTATTTTGCCAAAGACTGCTTAAATAAGCCATGGGCTAATGCTTCAAAAGATTTAAGAAGCTACAAAACATAGACAGGGGTGTTATGTAGAAATTGATATTGTTTTCTTGTCGCAAAGAACTGGTATAAATTCCCATGTTGTCATAGATGTTCTTGTTATGCTTGTTCCTTCCATCCTCTTGTTATCCTTCTGTCTTTACTACCCTGAGTGGGAAATTTTCGTTGATAGTGAAAATAATATACATCAAAAGTCCGGTTAGTCTCATTCTTGGATATAATTGGACATCTTGCTCGAACCAGCTGATCTCTTGGAAATTTATTTCTAATGCTATATGCTAAGTCATTTGAAATTCTTAGGATGCTAGCACATGGAAGCAAATTTGATATTTCAAATGGTTATTGTCTCTTGACCACACATACACATGATGTATTGAAATCTCATTTGGTGTCATCGGTTAGACTCTTTGGTGTTATCAGTCTGCAATATATATTTATCAGGCAAATTGTTAACTGGTTGATCTCTTCTAGTCTAGGAAACACGGATGACCCAAAAAACAGTGCAATTTTCGTGTCGTACACAACACAAAGACTCCAAAATACACACCAGGATATGGCAAAATCAGCATCTTGTCCTAGTCTAAGGAACATGGACGACCGAATCAGTTCCCCTAGACTATAACGAGTCTAGACGAAGAGGTAAGATGATACAATTTGCTATAGATAATTGCATCCATCTCCACGACGCTTTAAGCCAGCGAGAGATATGTTTGCAATTAGTTCTGATTCAACAAAATAAATACTATACATTAAGCTAACCTAATGATAATTGTTAAGCATGTCTGGTTTTAAATCTTATACCTATATCGATATCACCAAGCCATGTCCTTAGCATCTGGTGTAGACTTACGGTTAAGGGCCAAATTCTTCCCTTTCAACCATTCTACATAGTTTTTAAGCTCTTCCCATTGTTGCAAAATTTATCTTGGTACTGATAGTGATAATTGCTGCTTTTGATGTCGTATATGTTCTTGTTATTCTTGTTCCTTCCATCCTCTTTTTTTCTTTTCCATTTTTACTACCCTCGAGTGAGAAAATTTTGGTGATGGGGAAGCAAAATATACATCACAGTCCCTCAACTAGTCTGCTCCTTGTATATGAATGAACATCTTGCTCTAACCATCTGACCTCTTGGGAATTTATTTCTCATGCTCGAGGATGCTAGCATGTGGAACCAAATTTGATATTTCAAATGGTTACTGCCTTAGAGGTTTTAGCACACATACACATGAGGTGTTCAAATGAAATCTCATTGGTGTCATTGGTTATGACTCAGCTGTTATAACTTTGCAATATACTTTGTCATGCAAATTGTTAACTGGTTGTTCTTTTCTAGTAGGAAACACGGATATCGGGAAATTTGTGCCATTTTAAGTGTCAGTGTCATACACGATACGAACACTCCAAAATACACTATGACACAACAAAATCAGTGTAATGTCCTAGACTAAGAAACACCAATGATCTGGAAATCAGTTTTCCTGTACTATAACGAGTCTAGACGAAGTGGTAAGATGATACAATTAATTTGCTATAGGGAACTGCATCCATCTCCAGAATGCTTTAAGACAACGAGAGAAGAGGCAAGGCATTACCATAGCCTAAAAGTGTGTGCAATCAGTTCTGATTCAGCTAAGTAATACTGTAAAATAAGCTAAGCTAATGATAATCGTTAAGCCTGTCTGGTTTTAAATCTTATACCCATATTGCTATCACTAAGCAATATCCTTGGGCATCTGGTGTAGCTTACTATTAAGGGCCAAATTCTTCCCTAACTTTGCCTTTCAACCATTCTGCATAGGTTTAAGCTCTTCCCGTCGTGGCAAAATTTATCTTGGTACTGATGAGGAATAGAGCTGTCACTCAAAACTTATTTGTTGCACAATTTACAGAATGAAGTTTTAAGTACATTTGGGAATCAGTAGTCCTCTCTACAAGGAATTTCTTGTATATTCAAGTATTCTACAGTTTGGAAACTTTATATGACAGATGTTTTTATCTTTTAACTATTTGATGTGGGAAATAGTCTGCAATACCAACCAAAATCTATGATTAATTTGGAATATGTGTGCTCTAACAGATCCTGGTGCTCTTTTAACTATTTCCACTCTGATGACTGATCTCTTATGTATCCTCGCACTGTAACACATAAAAACAAGTCATCACTTAGCAGTGGTCGATTGAGTGAACTTTGATTCTGAATTTCAAATGCTGAGAAATTCCTAAAGTTCTGAAGTCTGATTTAGCTTCACATCTCCTTCAATTCCATTCTCCTGCAAATTCATATATTATTCTACTCGTCGGGCATCTACGTGGTCTTACGTGGTCTAGTTATTCTAATGTTATAGGTTTAGATTGGCTTTTGCATGTAAATTTTCGGTCATAGCAGCAAACCGTCATGCCCAACTCAATAGGCCAAGTACACACATTTTTACAAATCTACTTTTGTATTCAGAAACATTCCCCCTAGTGTAGTTGTTATATAGTGCCTGATCTGCACCAAATATATCATCATGATGCACATCAATCTTGGATCATGAGGCTTTCATTACTTCCCTTAGATATCCTAAAGGCAGCAGTCATTCAAAATTCCAGCTAAGTTGTTCGTCTGTGTACAAAACAAAATCTAACCTTCTCATATGATCACACTTCATAGAACACAAAATTTTCAGGCATGGCATTATTTCAAGTCTTAGATTATGTCTACAGCCATGAGTTAAAAGTTTATTACAACAGTTCTCAAGTGAAAGCACCAAACAGTAATAAGTACCAAACAACTTTCTATTCCATAGCAATTTAGGATCCTTAAAATCTATAGATGTAAACCAAGTTCTTCACCTCTCTTTATTCTCAGGTTAATAGCAAAAACTATCAAACTGCTGAACAAGAGTATTCCTCCCCAACATTGGACTTCATGCATCTGTTGCAGATAAACATAAAACCACCTAGTTAGTAGTAGGAAATGGAAAACAAGATGCACCATTAATGAGTAGTGTCACATTTGTTTTTTCATAAGAACAAATCATTGCAAGGAACAAATGATATGTATAGCAATTAGAATTTAGTGGTATATATATGGCAATGATATAAAATCTTTCAGCTTGGATGTGCATATAGACTGTAAATATTCTCTGATAAAACAAAGAACATAAATCTTTTAACTGCAAATTATAAATGTAAGATTGTATAAGAGTGATATACAATTAACAGTTGAATTAGCAGTATGTAATCTGTAATAATTCTACCATAGTCCATCACTCCTCACTAACTCGTGTATAATAAGTTACCTACATTTGGTTAAATAATATTTTTGAGACAAATTAGAGATTATCTAGAAAAATCATGCCCATGGTACCTGAAAGTTTAAGCTCATGAGTCTCTCCATCAGGCGCTCCCTCGGTGGATGGAAGAGATTCAACATTGTAGTTTTGGGAGTTCACATCCGCACCAGTCGACTCACTCTAGTAAGAGTCATGAAAAATATAAAAAATAAGTTTTTAGAAAATAACAAAGATAATCCATTTATAAACTTGTATACAAAAGAAATCATACCCTTGGTTTGAACATCACTGAAAGTTCATCACAGTCATAGCATTGGTTCTCTCCATCAGTAGCTCCATTGGTGGATGGAAGAGATTCAACATTGTAGTTGTAGGAGTTCACATCCTCACTAGTCGACTCACCCTAGTAATAGTTATGAAAAATGAAATAACTTTTAGATAATTACTATGTATTTTTTTTAGATAATTACAAAGATAATACACTTATAAACTTGTACGTAAAAGAAATCATACCATTGGTTTGAATATCTGTGAAAGTTCATCCCACCCATAATATTTTGTTGGAGTTCCTTTAAACTCATGATTCTCTCCATCAGTAGCTTCATAGGTGGTTGGAAGAGGTTCCACATAGTAGTTGTTGTTCACATCCACACTAGCGAACTCACTCTAGTAATAGTCATGAAAATGTGAATAACTTTTGGATAATGACTATAAAAAAATTAAACTTTTTAAATAATTACAAAGAAATCATACCATTGGTTTGAGCATCCCTAAAAGTTCAAGACACTGGTAGCATTCTGCTGGAGTTCTGGAAGACGATGCTTCTTGAGATACATTCGACAGAGACCAAAGCTCATAAAATTTGCAAATGTCACAAGTCGAAGGTGATGATTCTTTGTTCTCTCCAATACTCTACAAGTTCATTCAAAATGTTAATAACAAAAATACTTTGCATCCCAAGCGAAAATGTAATCTAGTGCTAATGCAATAAATGGCCAACCTCTTCAAATTGTTGATAATGTTGATTGATGAGAGTATTCTTTCCTCCATCAGTGCCTTTACTTTCCTAATTTCGAGAATATTTGTTACAAGCAATTAAACATTGTGAATGCTCAAAGGCCAAAGTTAGTCAAGTCGATTCTATTCACAATTACTATGAAAGCTTATAATAACTTGTCCTTGATTTCTGAAGTAAAACCCCCTATCAGTACATATGCTGCAAGTTATCTTAAGAACAATCTCAATATATTATAATATCACCAAAAATCCAAAAGATTGTGTCACTTTTATATATGGATTGAGTGCATAACAAAATTTCACAAATAATTTGAGTTAGAATGCATGCACTATAAAAGTTCTAATTAAAAAAGAAGTTACTGCATCCTATTAAAAATGGAAGATATAAATATATGTGAGAAATCAAATAGGCAAAAAGGTTGGCATCATAGGCAAATTCTAAGGGGGTGTCCAAATGTCAACTTTCTGTTGGATATTAAAGCTCGTATGTATTGCACCAAATTTTAATTAAATATATTAAAACATATGAAAAGAACAGTACTAGTTATTTGAGCATATGATAAGTCGTCAAGATTTTGACACGTGGACTTCCACACTAATTTTTTTTCTTCCTAAAGTGGCACCTTAGGAGTCGTTTACCCAAACATAATATAATTCAAAAATCGTAGTTGTAGAGTATGAATCCCATAATTATAGTTAGAGTTGATCGGTTAATATAAATAAATAAATAAATAAATAATTTAGGAGTTTTTATAGGGAAGCTTGAGCAAACAAAACAGCCAATTTAAAAGTTTTAACTAAGGACCTCCAAAATATATCTTCACTAGTTTACCAACTAGTTTATTTGTGTAGATTTTAAGAATTTGCCAAATAAACTTACATGCAAAAAGTTCAGATAGGGACTTGAGCACCCATAACCTTCAGCAGGCTAGATCCGTCCCTGGCTATTTGAAATATTTTCTTCCATTCAACTATTATAACATAAACAAAAACCAATATCTTTCTCTAGTCTACAAAATGATGGCAACATATCATGTCCAAAAGAATTTTTTTTTTTTTTTGCAAAAATCAGATGAAAATTTTATTAATTTTATCTCGTTTTACTTACCTTAATAAAGGATTCTGGAAGTCCATGATTTGTTGATCTTGCATTGTAAACATCCCAAAAGATACACCACCAATCCCATAAGAAGCCCAATGGAGAATCATCAATAGCTTTAAAGAATATAAAAGGCAATCACAAACTTGTTTTTATGATAATTATGTACACGAAATTTAATAATAACATAATTTCCTTGTACTATCACACACGACATTACCTGATGGCTCTATAGGAATGTCAGCTTCCTCCTTAAATAACTCAGCAGAAACATGGAAATTTCTTTTCACCATATAATTGTAGATGTGGCGCCTAAGCCTACAAAACACACAAAAAAAAAAATTAGTTTACAAACAATATTTAATACAAATAAGAAACAAATATAACACAAATTTAACTCACGCAATCTCTGGATCAAATCGCAAAATATCCATTGATTATTCGAATAAACGAAGCAGAAGACAAGCTTACAACAATGGATGAGGGCAAAGACCTAAAAAGATATACAAGAAAGGAGATCGATGAAGGTGAGGGAAATGTAAACTATTTCACGATCGTATGAAATGAAGAGAACGAAAATGGATATCAGATACATGCACGAAAATAAGCTAAAAATAGAAATAGTTATAAATTTTGAGACGAGAATTCAAACCCTAATTCTCAAAGAAACTTCAAATACATCAGAAAAATGGAAAATAATGAAAGGTAAAGATGACGGGTATGACTAGAAAGAGTAAGAGAAAATGTCGAGTATTTATTCCCCTTTGTCGTGCGTGATGTACAAGGACCAAGTAGAACATGTAGGGTTTGTCTCGATTCGACCAGGTGGCGACCACAACTATTAGTATTAAATAGGGGATAGAAAAAGTAAAATCAGACATTCGTCTCGACAAGGAGGAGCAAGAGGTTAGTTAGCTCAATTTGTGGGTATAAGAGTAATTCTATGGGGACACACTCTCCTTGACACACTTTATAGCCATACTGATGTGACGGTACATTATTGGACACTAATTAATTCCTCCCTTTTAATACTTTTCTTGACATCTAATAATCCACTGCCACATCAGTGTGGCTATGGAGTGTGTCAAGGAGAGTGTGTCCCCATAGCATTACTCGTGACTTTGCTTTGGTCCTATTTTCTTGAGAAAAATCTAGTGTTGATTATGATTTGCACTTTCTAAGCCAATTCTTGAAAAAAAAATTGCTCTATTTTTAGTTCGATTTCTTAAAATTGTGAACTAATTTCCATTACGAGTTATGTGCATTAGTTTTATTTATCCTTAACAATTAAGTATTTGAAATAATGAAATCATATAAAACTCATTCTTCTTCCTTTTCCGAAAGAGATCTTCTACAATCTTTCAAAATAGCCAATGATGGTTTGATCCTACCAAAGAACATTTGGTATTGGACTAAGGAGTTGTTTGGATGCTTATAACTCCTCGAAAGTGTGAAAGTGTTACTTTCAACATATTATAATGCAGTGCACTGCACCATATATCACATTTCAAAATGTGTTTGTATACATAGTTTTTTGTCACCTGGAAATGAGGAGTTTTAAACCATTTTGCTTGGATGACAATATGAAAGTGTAGGTGAGAATTAAAAATGTAGAGATCAACCACTTGCAATGGAGTTCCTCTTCATTTTTTCTGCAACTGAGAAAATAAAATAAAATAAGGGGAACGATTATAATGAAATGTCATATTACAACCACTTGCGATGGAGTTACAATGTCAACCCAAACACGTAAACTGTATCCACATGGAGGCAGTTGTAACTAAAGTACAAGTTTCAAAGTACTTTCACCAACCCAAACAGGCCTTAAGCCCTTGTGTTAACTCATTTATAATGCTTACAAACTTGGTCAAGCATATGACGCACAATTGGACGGGACATACAAACCTGTTGATCTTCACCTTGACCTTATAAATAAGCATATACAAAATAATTAGATTATTTTACGATTGTATACTTTCTCTCTCCTTGGTATATTCATTAGTTACTTCTCTTATGTATGCTCATAATGAACGTTTGATATAGTTATTAATATCTTAATCTGAAATAATAGTTAGAAACAACAAAATGCCATATTAGCACATCTTCACTTAATAAAGTGATAACTGTTATGGAATATATGTGAGTTAAGATATTGTACTCACTAGGTTATGTTCTTACTAACCCACGACATTTCAAGTACTAAGAATTAGATGAAACTCCTGAGCAATAATTTCTTGAGAACATTATGGAACAAGATTATATATTTTTATGCCTTTTAGTACTTTGAAAACATTATGGACCATCAAATTATTTGGAGGTTATAGTTCTAAAACATTGATTATTTGACTTGGCATCTCATTGCTCTCATTTGAATTGCAATCAAAATTTATCATATCATTTAAGATTATATATAATTATCTCATTTGCAACTGTGACTATTGATAACTTGGGAATATAAAATGATCGTTGATTATGGCTACACTATAACTTATGGGTTACGGACGTGACACGTGTCACTAACCGTACTTCGGAAGATGTGAACTGCAAATTATGTGTCATGTCCAAAACAACAATTCCTTACATATATTTGGATACAACTCGTATAATTGTGATCCACTTAAGGCTCTAATTTTGAAACCGACTTCTAAAAGTTAGCTCAATATGTGCTTTCAATGACATACATTTTGCTATAGACGGACATTTTTTTGGAGAAATTAGTTATAGGATGAGAAAGTTAGAAAAATTTCTTACATGAAGACAAAATGTCAGACTGACTGACATATATGTTCCGTCTGACATCTCTACCACGAACATGCCAGGCGGATTTGTGTTTTTTTTCCTGCAGAAACGCTAGTCCTTCTAACGTATCTTTTGTTTTTAAAAACCAACTGCCGGATAAGTGATATTTGGCGTATATGTTCCTATTTCGTGACCATATGTAGAGGAATAAAAAGTGGAGGAGAGAGAAAAAAAAAGAAATAGAGGAGAGAATAGAGAAATAGCGACATGTAGAGAGAGAGAGAGAGAGTCACTCCCCGTTTCCAATAAACGTATTTGGAGTATATTTATTTTCTTGCTAGCATAGTTGTATGTTGTAGGGAGACTAGACCCATTCTTTGGTTCACTTGGCTCTTGGTTTATTCGTTTGGTTTGGTTTTATCATGAGTTGAGCCCATCGTCCAAACCTCAAACCCTCTATATATAACCCAACTTCACTCTCTCTTCTCTCCTTTTTTTTTTTTTTTCTCTTTCATTCTCTTTCTTAGGTTTTCCTCTCCCCCTCCATAGGCAAGTACATCTTGCAAGAAATAGAAAAATTCTTTATATTTTTGTCCGATTATGTTCCTTATATGATTCTCCATGCATTTAGAACTTGGTATTTTTGGATTTGGTGGATGGATTAGTGTATATCTAAGTTTTAAGTTTTAGATTTTTTTTATGTGTTCTTGAGTATTCTTGGGTTTTGATCTCTTAAAACTAAAAATTTTCGAAAACTTGTTGCTCTATGTTGATGAACACTTAATTTTGAGTAGTTTAGAACTTTACTTTGCTGGATTTGGGCATCATTTGAGGTTTCTATGGAAGAAACAAAATTTTATTTTTTGAGCTTTTAGCCATGGCCGAAAAGCTGCTGTTGGAGGAGACGAAGGAGTGTTATGCGGCATTGGGTGCTATGCGGCACAAAATATTATGCAGCCTGGACTTCTCGTCTCGAGTCAGCATGTGGCCAACCCTGTTGGAAGCATGACTGAATTTGCACATGCGCCCCTTGGCCAAATGCATGAACTTAAACGAATAAAATTTCACTAAGTCTCAAAAGATTTTATACGGCCAAGCGTGTATGCGGCCAAAAGGAGTATGCGGCCTCGTCAACCATGCGGTCAGAAGCTATGCGTCCCTCTTCTTCTGGACGCATAACTTCTGACTGAATTGACATAACTTTTCATAATTTTGTCTTTTCTTCTGACACACTTTTATCACTTGTCACATCAGTCACTTTTCTAACTTGACTTGCATTTATTGATTGTCACATCATACGTTTTTCGAAGAGTGGACTTAGCTCTGCCTATGCGTCCAAGCCAACTATGCGGCCTCGACGTTATGCGATACCTTGCATGCGGCCTTGACCCTATGCAGCCTCGACGTATGCGGCACCTTGTTATGCGTCTTTGCTCCTATGCGCCTGCTGTTTCTTGCACACTTTGGACACTTGCTTGGTTTAATGTTAATGTTGATTGAACGATTGTGATACTATGTATTAAACTTAGAAATAACTTGTATGACCCTGTATAACCATGTGCTAAATGATTAAGTACCATGCATGATCCCTGTAGATGTGGCCCTACATGTACTTACTTGCTAAATATGCTACTTTTTCTTGATCACCTTATTATATGTTGGACGGAATAAGGGGCGTAGTTCAACTTGAGGAAGGGTCTGCAATCCCGGTCCTTGTTTGGTTTAAGGATTGTGGATCTGATCTCGAGGGGTTCTCGCACAACTCTAATTTTATCTATCGATATAATAAAGTGACAAATTAACGTGACCATTATTTGACTGTCCTATCCTGAATACATTGTTACTTGATAACTTGTCCACAACCTTGATACTAGAACTCGTTCCTGCCCTGACTATTGTATCCGTGCTGATACACTTGATCGCACCAAGAGTGCTACTTGATATATAGTGAGCCGTCGTGCCACATACACTTGCTACGTGATATATATAATTATTTTCTTGCACGGATCTGGTAGTTGGACAGTGACTTTAGCCATGTCTAGATAGTATTGATTGTTGCATCACACTTGGGTGAATCCAGATTTAACTTTTGAGTGACAATATTGATTCGTATCAAGAGTGCACATACTTAAAAGTATATTTAGGAAGTGTAAACACCCTAAATTTTCAGATATTTTTTAAAATCAATTTTGGGAGTTAATATGCATTTTCAGGAATTTACATAGGTCCTGTGGTGAGTTTGTAATTTTTTAAATGCCAATAACTAACATTAAAAAGAAACCAAAATATGATTTTATGGTGTAAAATAGAAAACCGGACTTAGGGTAATTTTCTGGGATTTAATTAGGCCTCAGACCTATTTTTAAAAGCCTAAAAACCATTTAAACTAATTAAATAATTAAATTGTTATTATTATTATTATTATTGTTATTAATAGGTCCGGCCCGGCCCAGTGGGCCGAAGCCCAGCCCGGCCCAGTCCCAACCGCTGTTAGCGGGTCGGGCGGGTCCGCTCACCCGCAGCCCGCCGCCCGACCCGACCCGCATCTTCACCCCCTTCCCCACGACTCCCTCTCCCCACTCCCTCCGCCGCCGCCGCATTTTTCGGCGGCCACGTCCACCTCCCCCTCCGCTTCAGCGCCCACGTTCTCCTCGTCTCCGACTCCCCCGGCCACAAACCCTCGCCGGCGCCCCTATATAAGCTCTCCCCTCACCTTCCTCCTCCGCCTCACTACCTCATTCCCCTACCCCGACGCCGGCCATCCCCAGCTCCGGCGACCCCCGAGAACCGCCGCCCCCTCAGACCAGCGTCGCCGCCACCAGCTCGCCGTGAGCTGCCCGAGCCGGCCTCCTCCTCCTCCCCGCAGCGCTGAGCAGCAGCAGCAGCTGAGACGCACCCCGCCGCTGCTCCGGCCGCCTCCGGCCCCTGCGCCACCTCCGCCCAGCCTCGCCGGCGCCGTCCGAGCCCTCACCGGCGGTCCTCCGGCCACCTCAGCGACGCCCTCAGCCGCCGCAGTCCGCCTGGGAAGCCCAAACCCTAACCCTAGTTTTCAATTTGGTGTCCGACACGTGTCGGACACAACCCGAACCCCGGTTTCTCGGGTTCCCTTCAGGTACTCGTATCTTGCACCTCGGATCTCCGTTTTCGATTCTGTAAATTTCTACGCGAAGCCTGTATGACCCTCTCGGTGCCCGGACAAACCGCTCGGGGCATCGCGTCCTGTGGTGATCGCACACCGCGATCCAAAAACAGGAAAAACCAGACCCTGTTTCACCCCGGAACTGAGTGCGCCCCGCCAAACAGGACGACTTGGTCGCGTGCGGTCTTCACAGATACGTGCGCCTCGTCGATACGGACGTGTGGGATTTCGTGGAAGCTGATTCGGGTGTGCGTGCACACCGAAATCAACGCGTATCCGCGGACATCGCCCCGTATCCGCCTTTTCTGTAATTCACTCTAACTTCGTGCACACACGTCGGATCGAGACGAAACTTGCGCCATCGGACTCGTAGCGATACGCTGGTCCTGTGGGTCAAGTTTGGTCCGATTCTGAAAACGTTGACAAAATCGCGTGTCGTGGGCCCCACAGGCCCCGCTCGACGGGCGATTTTGTGATCGGCTCATCGGAATTCAAATCTGAAAGTTCTGTTAGGTTTGTATCAGCGTTCCTGACCTGTTGACACTAAGTTTGGTGAATTTGGAGACCGTTGACCCTGACACGTTTTTCGGTGCAAAGCGGGCCCACCGGTGGACCCCATTTTGGGCCAAAGTTACCGTTTTTGCCCTTGTCTCCAAATTGGACCCAAGGACAGGCGATCCTAGCTGTTTGACACCTTCTGAGCGTGATGATACTATTTATTTCAGCTTTCAGAGACATCTCTGGAAATTTCCGAAACCAGGACCTAAGTGGAATTCAAACCTCAGGCAAGTGCACCTTGCCAAACTTGCAGTCATTATTTTCATATTATCTGTAAAAATACTCTGTTGGATGTCTTGTGTAAACTCATATAAACTGATTTAAACTGCTTAACCTAGGGAACGTATGACGTACCTTGTGTCCGATCATAGTCGGGTGCCAACACCGTACGCGGTGTTGGGTTCGTCATTAGAGATGGATTTACGATTCTCTTACTTTTGTACTTGACCTATCAAGTACCCTACAACCCAGGACACTTGACACTATCATGGACAGAATCCTCCTGAGATATTCGTGGTGATTCTGTATAGGATACAGGACTTGACAGAGTTATTTTAGTTATAGACAGTATGACTTGTTGCATTAGCTATAATCCCGCTGACATGGACATGAGACGTTATAGTCATGGCTTGCGTGATTACATTGGGTGGGGAGAGACACACAGGCTACAGGCTGTTCTACATATATATCTACTATTATTGTGAGGTTGTAGACTCTCCAGCAGAGCTAGATCCTTTACGTGTTATTACTGCTACCGGCTCCCCGACACAGAGCTTGTAGCGGTCTCAGCCTGAGTACTAGTGTTGCTCTCATTTGCATATCACATAGATGGTTACTTAGTTTACCCTGCTGTTCATTTATTTATTGCACTGCTTATTCATTTGGCTTGTTTTATTTTGTGCCTTGCTATGTCCACTGAGGACCTGGAATGGATTATGTCCCCAGGTTTAGCAGAGGAGCAGTACCCCGAGGTATACGGGACCAGAGCTGAAGCTATTGCTGGAATAGAACCGAACACTGAAGACGAGGTGACTGCCGAAGACTTCTCCTGAGTGCCTGTTCCAGTACTCAGTATTTATTTCATGTTTATCTCTTGTTCCTGGCCTATAGAGCCAGTTTATTCAGACTTAAGTCGGGTTGTTTCTCCGACTGACTTGCTGTGATTATTGTTGCTACTTATTTCCATTCCATTATGCAGTTATTTCTTTATCTATATGGATGAGATTAGTGTGACTTGTTGTAGTAGACCTTATTTACAGCTTAAGTACGCCCTGATGGCTCCATTAAATTGGGTTATCCATCGGTGCGTGCTGCTGGCCATTGCCACGTGTCCAGTCCCTCGACATTTTGGGACTGGGGCGTGACATGGTTTTTGTGGTGGCCCATGCAGGTCCTACTAAATTGTTCGGTTTCAACTTAGGGACCGAACAGGCCTGCAATAAGATAGGTTATAGGATCTCATCCATTGATTGAATCGTTTTTGAACTCTATGTCGAATTCAATTTAATTGCTTGAATTGCATCCTGTTTTGATTCCTCTGTGCGTTCTCATTGTTTTCTTTTGGTGCAGAGTTATGGATCCCAGAAGTGGTGACGAGACCCCCTTGGGAATACCGACTGAAGCAGGGTTTACCTGCGAAGCTGGAACGACGCCAGATACCAGAGGACAATCCTCCCAGAGCAATCAAACTGGCCAGCCAAGTTCCAGGTTCAGGCGTGATGACATTCTGCCTCCTCCCCAGTTCCCTCCTACGATGCCTGTCTTTCCCCCAGGACAGGCAATGGACGGCCAGCAAATGTTCCAGATGTTCTACGCCATGATGCAGGCACAACAACAGATTCAACAGGAGACCCAACGCCGAGAGGCCGAGAACCTAAGGAACAGCCTAGTCGCAGCATTGGAACATGCAAACCCACCAAATAGGCGGCCAGCGACGGGATCTATTACAGATTTCCGCCAACTCAAGCCCCGTACCTTCTCGGGCAAGGAAGGACCAACTGAAGTGCATGAATGGCTTACAAAGACACAGCATCAGTTGGAGGCCGCCAAACTACCAAGGGACAAATGGATGACTGCCGTCAGGATGCAACTGACGGACAACGCACATCATTGGTGGTTGTCCGAAGAAAGAAGGCTCGGACATGATCAGGTTACCTGGGAGGAGTTCTCCAGACTCTTCCAGGAAATGTACATCCCTGCTGTGGCTCGGTCAGAACTCCGAGACAGATTCAACCGCCTGATCCAGGGCAACATGACGGTGGAGGAATATAACGCCGAATTCATTCGCCTGAGCCGCTTCGCCCCTTCGCTAATTTCTACCGAAGAGGAGAAGGCGGAGAAGTTCTTTGATGGGCTCAGGTTCGAGCTTCAGAAGTTAATCGGATCGGTCGCGCCCACCTCTTACACCGACGTCCTAGCTGCAGTACGTCGGCTGGAGCGCGTTACTCGGAGGGAATCAAGCCTGAAACGTCCCTTCTCCTCAGCACCGTCTAAGTCATCACCAGGGGAATCTGCTAAACGGCCCCAGAAGAGCCCGCCTCCAAGAGCAGCAACTAAGAACTTGCCTACTTGCCATTACTGCAGCAAGGTAGGACATATTGAAAAGGAATGTCGACGCAAGCTGGGACTCTGCCTGGTTTGCGGATATGGACAACACTTCTCAAAGGACTGTTCGGAACGTCGAGAGGGAGTTTCGAATCGACCAGCTTCACCTGCAGCTCTTCCAGCTGGGAGAGCAACTCAGACAGGGCCTGGAGGAGCCAGGCCACCTCTACCATCTCAGGCAGCATTGTTCCAACAAGCTCGTCAGCAAAGGGGTCCCGCTCAGGGACGAGGTCAGGCATATGCACTAGCAGTCACTGAGGAAGCTACTGCATGCGAAGTGATAGCAGGTACCATATTAGTAGCTTCAATTCCTGCTGTAACATTATTTGATTCTGGAGCTTCGCATTCATTTATTGCTGCTAGCTTCGTAGCCACACATAGAATAGCTACCGCACCTCTCTCGAAGATGAAGATAATTCTAACGCGAGGTAGAATTATCCCGGTTAGTGATATTTGTAGATCATGTTCGGTAGTAGTCTGTGGCCGAGAGATGCGAGCCCAATTCCTGATCTTTTCTATGCCTGATTACGATATTGTACTTGGTATGGACTGGTTAAGTCAGTACCATGCGACACTGGATTGCCGGCTTGAAAAAGTGCTATTTAGACCCCCTAGCCTTCCTGAGTTTGAATTTCTACGAGGAGCTGTAGAACAAGGGGTCCAGCCAACTCTTAGGGTATTGACTGTAGAAGAAGATTCAAGTTACCCAAGAGTCATAACGGAATTTGTGGATGTGTTTCCCGACGATCTTTCAGGTTTACCACCTGATCGGGAGATAGAATTCACAATAGACCTAACTCCAGGAGCCGAACCTATCACTTCATCGGTATATCGGCTAGCACCTAAGGAGTTAGTGGAGCTGAAAACACAAGTTGACGACCTTCTGGAGAAAGGATTTATCCGGCCCAGTGTTTCACCATGGGGAGCACCTATACTTTTTGTACCCAAGAAGGATGGATCTGTACGGCTGTGCATTGATTACAGAGCCCTTAATGCTATAACTATTAAGAACCGGTACCCATTACCACGCATTGATGATTTGTTTGACCAATTGAGTGGTGCTAAGGTATTCTCAAAGATTGACCTTAGATCCGGTTATCACCAGATTAGGGTGAAGAAGGAAGATATCCCAAAGACGGCCTTCAGAACTAAGTATGGGCATTATGAGTTCCTAGTTATGCCGTTTGGTTTAACCAACGCACCCGCCGTATTTATGAGTTTGATGAACGGGGTCTTCCATCAGTACTTGGATAAGTTCGTGGTGGTATTCATTGATGATATCCTAGTCTACTCCAAGAACCACGAAGAGCACGAGGAACACCTCCGGATTGTGCTAGAAACTTTGAGAAGGGAGAAGCTATATGCCAAACTCAGTAAATGTGAGTTCTGTATGGACAAGGTGCCATTCTTAGGGCATATTATCTCGGGTGAAGGACTGTCTGTGGACCCAGAGAAAGTCACTGCTATAGAAACCTGGCCTACCCCTACCTCTGTTGCAGAAGTGAGAAGTTTTCTTGGACTTGCTGGGTATTACCGGCGGTTCGTAGAAAATTTTTCAAGGATCGCAGAGCCGATGACTAAGCTGACACGGAAGGATCAGGAGTTCCTATGGACGGAAGAATGCCAGAATGCCTTTGAAGAATTAAAGAGGCATCTAACAACAGCACCAGTCTTGACTCTTCCCTCAGGGTCAGGAGGTTTTGTTGTTTACAGTGATGCGTCCGGTAGTGGACTAGGTTGTGTCTTGATGCAACATGGCAAGGTTATCGCTTATGCATCGAGGCAGCTGAAGGTCCACGAGAAGAACTACCCAACGCACGACCTGGAGCTAGCTGCAGTGATTTTTGCATTGAAGATCTGGAGACATTATCTGTATGGAGAGAAGGTCGAGATATTCACTGATCATAAGAGCTTGAAGTATGTTTATACACAGAAGGAGCTCAACATGAGGCAAAGGCGTTGGCTTGAGTTGATAGTGGACTTTGACATCGATCTGCAGTACCACCCGGGAAAAGCAAATGTTGTAGCCGACGCCCTAAGCAGAAAACCCTCGGCTTATTTCTTAACGGAGCAGCCTCAACTATTACAAGACTTGCAAGATCTTCAGATAGAGGTTGTTCTACCTGGACAAAATGGTTTGTTGGCTAACCTCGAAGTGAAGTCATCGCTGGTGGAGAAAATCAAGGAAGCTTTGCCTAATGATGCCAGATTTCGAAGGTTGAGAGAAAGAATAGAAGCAGGCCTGCAGACGGGACTTCGCATCCACGAGGACGGAACATTAAGGTACGGAAATCGCCTATGTGTTCCAAATGGAGAATTAAGGCAGGAATTGATGACAGAAGCCCATAGCTCCATATACTCGGTTCATCCAGGAGGAACCAAGATGTACCGGGACTTAAGACAATATTACTGGTGGCATGGAATAAAAAGGGAGATTGCCCGATTTGTGGCAAAATGCTTAGTCTGCCAGCAGGTGAAGGCCGAGCACCAAAGGACTGCAGGTATGTTGCAGCCGCTTCCCATCCCTGAATGGAAGTGGGAGCATATTACCATGGACTTCGTCACTGGATTTCCAAGAAGCCCTAGTGGTAAGGATGCAGTATGGGTCATCGTGGATCGGCTCACTAAGTCGGCTCACTTCTTGCCGTTCAGAGTTGGACAATCCACGGAAGTACTAGTCGACATGTATATGCGTCAGATCGTAAAATTACATGGAGTGCCGGTTAGTATTGTATCAGATCGAGACTCGAGATTTATATCTCACTTCTGGCGAAGCATGCAAGAGAGTCTCGGCACCAGGCTCAAGTTCAGTACTGCCTATCATCCTCAGACAGATGGACAGTCAGAGCGCACCATTCAGATCCTAGAAGAAATCCTGCGATCTTGTATACTGGACTTCGGAGGATCTTGGAAAGATCACCTGCACTTAGTGGAGTTCTCCTACAATAACAGCTATCAGGCAAGCATTCAGATGGCACCTTTCGAGGCGTTGTACGGAAGGAAGTGCAGATCTCCAAAATGCTGGAGCGACGTTGGCGAACGTCAAATACTGGGTCCAGAGTTGGTAACAGAGACAGTGGAGAAAGTAAAACAGATTCAGAACCATCTCCGGGCAGCCCAGGATAGACAGAAGCATTGGGCCGATGCACACAGACGACCCCTGGAGTTCAAGGAAGGAGAGCATGTATTTTTGAGGATCTCGCCCACTAGAGGTACTATCAGATTTGGCAGCAGAGGCAAGTTAAGCCCAAGGTACATTGGGCCATTTGATATCTTGGAGCGCATTGGTGAGGTGGCTTACCGTCTTGTATTACCTCCATCCTTAGAGGGAGTGCATGACGTATTCCACGTCTCACAATTGAGGAGATATGTGACGGACCCAAGCCATATAGTTGATCATTCTGAGATTTCAGTGGGACCTAGCCTGAGATACGAAGAGCAGCCAGTGGGTATACTCGACACCAGCGAGAAGACACTGCGAGGGCAGACAATCAGGCTGGTTCGAGTAGCTTGAAAACAGCACTCTCCTGGCGAATCGACTTGGGAGCGAGAAGATGTTATACAGCAGCGTTATCCACACCTATTTGTAGAATCAGGTAGAACTTAAGCATTCTTTAATTCTGTAAATCTTGCCTTTATAGTTTACCCTTCGATTGCGAGGACGCAATCCTTTTAAGGGGGGTAGATTGTAAACACCCTAAATTTTCAGATATTTTTTAAAATCAATTTTGGGAGTTAATATGCATTTTCAGGAATTTACATAGGTCCTGTGGTGAGTTTGTAATTTTTTAAATGCCAATAACTAACATTAAAAAGAAACCAAAATATAATTTTATGGTGTAAAATAGAAAACCGGACTTAGGGTAATTTTTTGGGATTTAATTGGGCCTCAGACCTATTTTTAAAAGCCTAAAAACCATTTAAACTAATTAAATAATTAAATTGTTATTATTATTATTATTATTATTGTTATTAATAGGTCCGGCCCGGCCCAGTGGGCCGAAGCCCAGCCCGGCCCAGTCCCAACCGCTGTTAGCGGGTCGGGCGGGTCCGCTCACCCGGAGCCCGCCGCCCGACCCGACCCGCATCTTCACTCCCTTCCCCACGACTCCCTCTCCCCACTCCCTCCGCCGCCGCCGCGTTTTTCGGCGGCCACGTCCACCTCCCCCTCCGCTTCAGCGCCCACGTCCTCCTCGTCTCCGACTCCCCCGGCCACAAACCCTCGCCGGCGCCCCTATATAAGCTCTCCCCTCACCTTCCTCCTCCGCCTCACTACCTCATTCCCCTACCCCGACGCCGGCCATCCCCAGCTCCGGCGACCCCCGAGAACCGCCGCCCCCTCAGACCAGCGTCGCCGCCACCAGCTCGCCGTGAGCTGCCCGAGCCGGCCTCCTCCTCCTCCCCGCAGCGCTGAGCAGCAGCAGCAGCTGAGACGCACCCCGCCGCTGCTCCGGCCGCCTCCGGCCCCTGCGCCACCTCCGCCCAGCCTCGCCGGTGCCGCCCGAGCCCTCACCGGCGGTCCTCCGGCCACCTCAGCGACGCCCTCAGCCGCCGCAGTCCGCCTGGGAAGCCCAAACCCTAACCCTAGTTTTCAATTTGGTGTCCGACACGTGTCGGACACAACCCGAACCCCGGTTTCTCGGGTTCCCTTCAGGTACTCGTATCTTGCACCTCGGATCTCCGTTTTCGATTCTGTAAATTTCTACGCGAAGCCTGTATGACCCTCTCGGTGCCCGGACAAACCGCTCGGGGCATCGCGTCCTGTGGTGATCGCACACCGCGATCCAAAAACAGGAAAAACCAGACCCTGTTTCACCCCGGAACTGAGTGCGCCCCGCCAAACGGGACGACTTGGTCG
Organism: Iris macrosiphon; assembly: GCA_036927795.1. Lineage (NCBI taxonomy): Eukaryota > Viridiplantae > Streptophyta > Magnoliopsida > Asparagales > Iridaceae > Iris > Iris macrosiphon. The sequence goes on from JAYESA010000015.1 coordinate 7,289,302, forward strand.
CGTGCGGTCTTCACAGATACGTGCGTCTCGTCGATACGGACGTGTGGGATTTCGTGGAAGCTGATTCGGGTGTGCGTGCACACCGGAATCAACGCGTATCCGCGGACATCGCCCCGTATCCGCCTTTTCTGTAATTCACCCTAACTTCGTGCACACACGTCGGATCGAGACAAAACTTGCGCCATCGAACTCGTAGCGATACGCTGGTCCTGTGGGTCAAGTTTGGTCCGATTCTGAGAACGTTGACAAAATCGCGTGTCGTGGGCCCCACAGGCCCCGCTCGACGGGCGATTTTGTGATCGGCTCATCGGAATTCAAATCTGAAAGTTCCGTTGGGTTTGTATCAGCGTTCCTGACCTGTTGACACTAAGTTTGGTAAATTTGGAGACCGTTGACCCTGACACGTTTTTCGGTGCAAAGCGGGCCCACCGGTGGACCCCGTTTTGGGCCAAAATTGCCGTTTTTGCCCTTGTCTCCAAATTGGACCCAAGGACAGTCGATCCTAGCTGTTTGACACCTTCTGAGCGTGATGATACTGTTTATTTCAGCTTTTGGAGACATCTCTGGAAATTTCCGAAACCAGGACCTAAGTGGAATTCAAACCTCAGGCAAGTGCACCTTGCCAAACTTGCAGTCATTATTTTTATATTATCTGTAAAAATACTCTGCTGGATGTCTTGTGTAAACTCATATAAACTGATTTAAACTGCTTAACCTAGGGAACGTATGACGTACCTAGTGTCCGATCATAGTCGGGTGCCAACACCGTACGCGGTGTTGGGTTCGTCATTAGAGATGGATTTACGATTCTCTTACTTTTGTACTTGACCTATCAAGTACCCTACAACCCAGGACACTTGACACTATCATGGACAGAATCCTCCTGAGATATTCGTGGTGATTCTGTATAGGATACAGGACTTGACAGAGTTATTTTAGTTATAGACAGTATGACTTGTTGCATTAGCTATAATCCCGCTGACATGGACATGAGACGTTATAGTCATGGCTTGCGTGATTACATTGGGTGGGGAGAGACACACAGGCTACAGGCTGTTCTACATATATATCTACTATTATTGTGAGGTTGTAGACTCTCCAGCAGAGCTAGATCCTTTACGTGTTATTACTGCTACCGGCTCCCCGACACAGAGCTTGTAGCGGTCTCAGCCTGAGTACTAGTGTTGCTCTCATTTGCATATCACATAGATGGTTACTTAGTTTACCCTGCTGTTCATTTATTTATTGTACTGCTTATTCATTTGGCTTGTTTTATTTTGTGCCTTGCTATGTCCACTGAGGACCTGGAATGGATTATGTCCCCAGGTTTAGCAGAGGAGCAGTACCCCGAGGTATACGGGACCGGAGCTGAAGCTATTGCTGGAATAGAACCGAACACTGAAGACGAGGTGACTGCCGAAGACTTCTCCTGAGTGCCTGTTCCAGTACTCAGTATTTATTTCATGTTTATCTCTTGTTCCTGGCCTATAGAGCCAGTTTATTCAGACTTAAGTCGGGTTGTTTCTCCGACTGACTTGCTGTGATTATTGTTGCTACTTATTTCCATTCCATTATGCAGTTATTTCTTTATCTATATGGATGAGATTAGTGTGACTTGTTGTAGTAGACCTTATTTACAGCTTAAGTACGCCCTGATGGCTCCATTAAATTGGGTTATCCATCGGTGCGTGCTGTTGGCCATTGCCACGTGTCCAGTCCCTCGATATTTTGGGACTGGGGCATGACAGGAAGGAATGTTCACGTGACCATGACATGAGATTCTAAATCACCTAGGGTTAACTAGGCAACTTAATTTGTAGAGCATTGGGAGGGAACGATATCTCGAGATCGTGCATGTCGGACCACCCTAAGTTAGCTGTGAGTAAAGGTTGGCCACCACGGATACTGTATATCATCCGCACTAGTAGAGTGCAGTATCTGACTTAATCATAAGTCGAGCCAGTGTCTTTCCTATAGAAAGCCTGAAACTTCTATTGATCATTAATTAGCCCAGGGCCCTTGCAAGGGACTGATGCATCATATATTCTTTCTCGTATATCATTGGTTCAGCCAGCCCTGCTCGATTATGTCATGATCTGAGGATACTCATATATTGTATTACTAGGATAATCCAGAGATCACATATCAAGCCGTAACACATGTTTGGCCGTTAAATCTATTTTAGTTAGAGAAGTGGATCATTGCAGCATGAAAGTTCAACTCATGTCCTTGTTTGGTTGTTGAGTTGCGCTGTCGTATTACAAGGGGACACAGATCGAAGCTACTTGTTATCCTATATTATTTTACTTAATATTGTATTCCTGCTTATGTATTGTGCCTTTTGTAGAGTGGAATTAGGGATATAGACTATCGTGGCATGATAGTTCAACTCATGTCCTTGTTTGGTTGTTGGGTTGCGCTATTGTGTTATGATAGTCTGTAGACTGAAACTGCGACATAGAATTATTTTAGCTTGACCATAATCAAGGGACTTATTCTATCCTGATGTGATATAATATTTCTTGTCCTTGTTTGGTAAAGGGGTGTTGTGTCATATCATGGATGGAACATATGCCATTGATTGTTGGTTTATGCATCTCATGCTATAGAACTGATTTTGTTTCTTCATTTTGTGCTTCCTTTATGGTACTTGCTATTTGGGGTTTGACCCCATTGGTTTTGCATGGCCAGATTTAGAGCCTGCACCTGAGGATCAAGCGTATCTCACCCTTACTGATGGCACGCACCAGAAGGATGGCTGCTGAGGGTCACGAGTGGGTTCCTTCATTCACTGCTCGTTTTTTTGTAAACTATATTCTTTTGGAAATTTAGCCAACCGACACCTATTAGCCGGATAATCTGGATACTAGTTCCTTAGATGACTGTAATATATTCAGGCTGCAGCTGACTCACTGTTATGTATACTTTTAATTGTGTATCTGGCATATTACTTTGTATTGCTAGATCTCTAGAATATTTTGATGTGGCATTGGGGACGCTTTACTGCTTATTCTAAAATATTCTATGTTATTGCTACTTGTTTGAATGATTGAGATATAGAAGTTCCTGACCCCGGAAGACTTGATTCTAGTATGCACCCCTTGTCTCTAGACAACCTTAACACATTGCGGATTGCTTCAGTATTTTGCAAGGTGTAGTTAACTGAGTCATTCCCTCGCTCTCCGGTATTCTGGACCTGGAGCATGACAAGGTTTTAGTGGTGGTCCATGCAAGTCTATTTTTTTCAGACTTGTGGGGTGTCTTGATTATAGGAAATCTCAATCAAACATGTTCCTCCTTGAAATCCTGAATCTGTCTCCTTGAACTCAGCTTGACTTATGTACCATTGATTCATAGATCATTTCTTGTCCTGTTCTTGATTTAGCTTGTGTCATTTTCTTTAGGGATTCTCCAGAATCGATGGTTGGAGCACCAGTAGTTACAGCAGGACAAGGATCCGTTGGCCCACAACGAGAGGCATCACCTATTCCTGGAGGGATCATGGCAGAACCAGTAGAGGAGAGCAAAAAAATAACATATACCAGAAGTTCCAGTACCCCCGGTCATACCAACAGTGCCAGTAGCACTTGATACACCGACATTGCTAGAGATTATTCAAAGAATGATGGCGGCTCAACAACATCATCAGCTTCAGTAGCAAGAGCAGAATGTCTTGTTGCATCAAGGATTACAGACGGCCTTGGAGAGAAGTGTTAGAATAGACTCAGGGGCATCAGTGAGGTTCTGTCAACTCAACCCTAAGTACTTTGATGGCACGGAGGACACAATTACCGCAGATGCTTGGCTGCAGAACATTGAGACAATACTGACAACAGCAAAGGTTCCAGCTGAGGAACAAGTTGATCAGGTTCGATTGTAGCTCCAGGACCTTGCCAAAGATTGGTGGACAACAAAAGAGGTTGGTTTAAGACAATCTGTCTCATGGAACAACTTCAGAACCCATTTTAGGGTCAAGTATTTTGGAGTAGTAGCGCAATATGAGCTACAACAGAGGTTTATCAATCTCAAACAGTCTAGGAGGACGGTGGATGGCTACGCAACAGATTTTTGCAGGCTTAACATGTTTGCCCTAACAATGGTTGCAACAGAACCGGAGCGGGTGATGAGGTTTCAGTATGGCCTTCATTCGAAAATTCAATAACTGGTAGAGGGCCATAATGCAGAGGTTATCTTTGATGAAGTATTGATCGCATCAAGTATTTCGACAAAGTATTGATCGCGTCTAGGCGACATGAGCTGACAATGCAGAGGTTATATTCGAGGACAGGAGGCCAGAAGAGGTCTTATGCACAGAGCGGAGGAGGAGGACCAGCACAACGTACGTCAGTACCGTCTTCTGGCTTTCATATTTATGACAGCACCGAGGAGGCCAGTGGCATCGGCAACAACAGCACTGGCTCGACCATATCAGCCGAGGCAACAACAACAACAACGATTGTGAGCCCTAGTCGGATGTACGTATTGTAGCAAGAGAGGCCATACCAAATATCTGTGTTGGGCATCACAAGGGTTGTGCCTACGATGTGGTAGCCCAGACCATCGGATCGCCAATTATCCGATGGTGCAGGGGATTAAAGGGCCAGTGCAGCGATTAGCCTTACCAACACCAGGGGCAGCTCAGTACAGGGGACCAACACTGGCAGTCAGGCCTTTGGCTCAGCATGCATTATCGATGCAAACTCAGATGTACAACCAGTAGAAGAATTAGCAGTATGGGAAGCAGAGGCCACAACTGCGTATCTAAGGGAGGCAGCAACAAGGAGCATAGCAAGGGCAATGACAAGCTTTTACACTATCTCTGGAGTAGGCTTTGGCATCATGTGACATGGTGGCAGGTAACATTCTCGTTACATCTTTTCATGCCATCGCATTATTTGATTTGGGAGCATCCCATTCATTTGTATGTGTATGATTTACGACACAAATTGGATTGGAGTTTAAGGCATTGCCAGAGAGGCTGAATATACTTACTAGTAATAGTCTCTTAGGAGTTGATAGAGTATGTCTAGCGTGTCCAATCGTAGTGTGCGGGCATTTATTACCTGCAAGGCTGATCAAGTTTTCTATGGATAATTTTGACGTTATTCTAGGCATGAACTGGTTGAGAGACAGTCATGCGACGATAGATTGCCGTAGGGATAGAGTATTATTTAACATCCCAAGCAAGGAAGAGTTTATCTTCAACATAACGGTAAGGGACCAGCATGAAGATGATATAGCAGCAGTAGCGGGAATTGGAGATCAGCTTCCCAGAATTATTGAAGAATTTCTTGATATATTTTCGGAAGAGCTTCCAGGATTACCCCTGTAAGAGAAGTGGAGTTCTGTATAAAATTGAAGCCAGGAGCAGAACCAATTTCCAACAAGGTCTATCAGATGTCACCGATGGAACTCAACCAGCTATATCAACATGTGGAAGAACTGAAGGCGAATAAGTTTATTCGGACTAGTGGATCACCATGGGGAGCACCAACGCTTCTAGTAAAGAAGAAAGATGGGATGACACGATTGTGTATCGACTACAGGCAGCTGAATGCAGTAACAATGAAGAACAAGTATCCATTGCCTAGGATTGAGGACTTGTTTGACCAATTGAGCGAAGCGAAAGTATTTTCCAAGATAGATCTTCGATCAGGATACTATCAAGTGAGGGTCCGGGAGAAAGATATATTGAAGACAACATTTCGATCTCGATATGGGCATTACAAATTTTTAGTTATGCCATTCGGATTGACTAATGCGCCAGCAATATTCATGGATTTGATGAATCATATCTTCATGCTATACCTAGATCAATTTGTAGTGGTATTCATAGACGACATTCTTGTCTACTCTAATAGTGAGGAAGAGCATGAAGAACATCTTTGGAAAGTATTACAAGTTTTGAGGGAGCATCAGTTGTATGCTAAGCTCAGTAAGTGTAAATTTTGGTTAGGTCATATGTCATTCTTGGGGTACATCATCTAAGGAGCAGGAGTATCAGTGTGCCCCAAGAAGGTCGAAGCAGTAGAGAATTGGCCATTCCCGAAGACAGTATTAGATGTGGGAAGTTTCTTGGGATTAGTTGTCACGCCCCAGTCCCAAAATACGTAGGACTAGGACACATAAGCATGCCAGCCGCATGGTTAAGGCACTCTAATATATAAAAACCATAACGCATACGTACGCTGTATTATGAACAATAATTCACAAGTGGTAAAATTATCACAAGTCACAGGGTATAATCTAAATCTCATCCACATAAATCAAATAAAAATGAATAACCAATAACCATGTAACTTGTCACCACCCCATTTCCAGAGCCGGGTATTTTTTTTAATTTAGTTAATTGTGTATTATTTATAATTAATTATATTTATAATTAATTAATGATTGTATTATTTTTATTTGATTGTTTTAGGATTTTGGCTAGCCTGGACCCATGTCAGACCCTAGTGGACCCATGTCCGACCCAGCCCACACCCCTGTGAGACTTATTTTGGGTTTTAGAATATTTATTATATTTTTAGTGGGTTAGTGGGAGAGATTTGGAGCTAGTTTGAGTATTTTTGGAACCCGAAACCCAAAACTCAAGTTAGGAGGGCATTTTGGACTTTATGTGACCCTTTATTAGGTGTTTGGCCGGCCCTCCCCATCACTCCCAGACCGTGAGCACAGCAGGAGCAGCCCCCCATTTTTATTTTCCTCTTCTTCTTCTTCTTCTTCTTCACTTCTTCTTCTCCACTCCTTCTTTCTTCTTCCTTCTTCTCCAAGGTGAGTTCTTCTCCATTTTTTTTCCTTCTTTCTTCCATTTCTTCTTCTTTATGCTAACCCTTACCTTGCATTCTTTCCCAACCTAGGTGGGTAGAGCCTAGATTTGGTGTTGGAGCTAGATTTGGGAGCTTGGAAGCTTGGGTTGGTGGATTTGGAGCTTTTTGGAGATTTTGGCTTGGGATTCCAACTCCCAAGAGGTAAACCCTAATTTCTCTCTTGTAATTACTCTTTTATAGTGTAATTAATAGTTTAGAACCTTCTTAGACCCTTAGGCTACCCGTGGGAGGAAGTTGGAACTAGTTTGGTTGAGTTTGGAGACTTTAACACTAGGTTTTGTGTCAATTTCGGGTGAAATCCGAATTTTGCCCAATTTTGGGTGATGTCCTAGGTTAGACGGACCTAGGTAGACGTTTTCGGGTGTCTAGAGGGTGAGTGCGTGTCTCCGTTCGGACACGGAAAGTCGTGTCGATGAGAAACGGACGTTTCGGGCGAATTTGGGGCTTTTCGTCGTCGCCGATTCTAAGTGCGTGTGCGTTTCCGCCACGGACCTAGAATCGATGCGGGAGTACTTTTTCTAGGATCTAGGCATCGTTTAGAACGCATGGATAAATTTTGGGCCGATTCTGAGTTCGTTTGGTGTGCGTTTCAGGAGATTTTTCGAACCGCGTACCGCGTGTTCGTCGAAATGACCGAACGGCCATTTCGACTTGGTTTCCTTGTTTTGGGCTTGTGCGCGCGTTGGGTTAGTATCGGGGAGTGTGTGCTAGAGTTTTTGAGTTATATTTTATATATTTTAGGGTGTTGGTGAGTGTCGGGGTCGTTGGGCGTGAGTGGGGCGTGTTGTTGTGTGTTGTGGTTGAGTGGTGTTGTGTCTCTCTCTATATATTTATAAGTGTCTATGTATATATATATTTATATATATATGTATGTGTGTTTATGTATATATATTTATATATATATGTGTGTATTTATATCTATGTGCTTGTGTATGTATATATATATATATATATATATATATATATATATATATATATATATATATATATACATATCAACACACTCTTACACATCTATATATATATATATATATATATATATATAGATGTGTAAGAGTGTGTTGATATGTATATATATATATATATATATATATATATATATATATATATATATATATATATATATATAATTATGTGTGTATGTGTATATATATATATGTATATTTGTGTGTGTGAGGGTGTGTAAGAGTGAGTTTGTATGAGTGAGTGTGTATATATTTATATATGTTTGAGTGTGTGTGTATATGTATATATATATTAGTGTGTGTATATATATATATAGATATATGTGTGTGTACCTATATGTATTAGTGTGTGTGTGTGTGTATTTATATATAGTAGTGTAGATATATATATGTATGTATGTTGGTGTGTGTATATATATATATATATATATATATATATATATATATATATATATGTGTGTGTGTGTGTGTGTGTGTGTGTGTGTGTGTGTGTGTGTCTGTGTATGTGTGATTGTGTGTGTGTGGTCGTGTGTGTGTGTGCTTGTGTCTGGGTGCAGCAGAGCGAGGCAGCGGACTGCACACAGCCGCTGCAGCAGCCAGTAGAGCGAAGTAGCGCCCCGGCAGCAGCTCGCTCGAGCGAGACAGCGCCGCGGCAGCAGCATCAACATCAGCAGCAAGCTGCAGCAGAGCGCGTGGGCGTAGCAGCGCCGCGGCAGCAGCGGCAGCTCGCTGCAGCGCGGCCAGCAGCAGCAGTTCCAGCGCGCAGCAGCGCCGAGGCAGCGCCGCGGCAGCAGCTCGCTCGAGCGAGGCAGCGCCGCGGCAACAGCAGAAGCAGCAGCTCCAGCAGCAAGCGCGGCAGCAGGGCGTGGCGTTTGCGCAAGCGTGGCGAGGCCTAGCTTAGCGCAGTAGCGAGAGGGGGCTCTGTATATAGATAGCTAGATATAGATATATAGATTGATAGGTAGATAGATTATTAGATAAATAGATTGATAGATAGATATCTAGATAGCTAAGATAGATAGATATCTAGATAGCTAAGATGGATAGATATCTAGATACTAGGTAAATAGTTAGATGGATACATAGATAGATAATAGATGGATTGATAGTTAGATAACTAGATAGATAGATAATAAATAGATAGTTAGATAGTTAAATAGATAGATAGTTAGACCTATAGTTAGATAGATATAGATAAATAGATAAATTGATAGATTGATAGCTAGATGGATAAGTAGATAGATATCTAGATAGATAAATAGATTAGATAGATAGATACATAGGTAGATAAATAGATAGATAGATATCTAGGTAATAGATATCTAGATAGGTAAATGCATAGATAGATAGATAAGATAGGTATTTAGATATATCTATCTATATGTATAGGTATATATACATATAGCTAGATATATATATTATAGCTAGATATATATATGTATAGGTAAGGTAAGGTATATATGTATGTGTATATGTGTGTATGTGAGAAATATATATATATATGTAGATACCTAGGTATATGCCTATATGTATTAGATATCTATATTTTAGCCTAGATTATAGCTAGATATATATGTTTATGCATAGTTAGTTAGCTAGAAGGGTAGTAGGGTTGAGTTTAGAGAGGTATCTCAATACCTTGAGATACCAAGGTATCTCAATACCTTGAGATATCCAAGGTATTGAGTTTCGAGCGGGGTATTTGAGCAATAGCCTATGAATAGTATTGGAGTAATTTTTATATGCTTATGTGTATATATTTACGCGTGCTAGCATAGGTTTTAGAGGGTATAGGCGGGGTATATAGCGTAGGTTGAGGTATCGGATACCGAGGGTATCCCGGTATCTCAAGGAGGCGAGTTTGAGAGTTTTCTAGCTTAATGAGCTCGGTTTGACCTAGAATTTCAGGAGCACCCTAGTTTGACCTAGAATTGACCGTAGTTGACTCGGTTGACCGCCAAAGTCAACTTTTGACCTAGTTTTGACCCAGAGTTGACTTTTTGGACCTATAGTTGACTTTTGACCTAGATTTTACCGGTTTGACCCGTTTGACCTAGAACGACCCTAGAAGCCTATTTTTAGTTATTTTATATATGTTTAACTTATTAGAACCCTGTTTAACCTTGCTTTTTGCAATAGGTCCTTGCGATACCAGTTCGGATCGCCAGTTGCTCAGGACGTCAGGCGAGTACATTCTCTGATAGTTTTCATTATCTGATATTTATTATGATTCAGCTTCTAGTATAGTATCATCTGATTATTCTGGCACAACACGGGACACTGACTGATATTTTTGGATTCATTTACTTGCGACACGTACATTTCATGTTTCTGGCGCCTATTCTGGAATCACTACAGGCATCACTACAGGCATCATTCATGTTCAGGCTGGACTCATCTTGATTTACGTGTTGGGTCTTGGATCCACTTGTATTAGTCGGGGCGGGAAAATACTCGAGTAGACATGTAAACATTCTCATCTGGAATCATCAGGAATCACTCCCTCTGGTCTAATCTGGAATGATAGCAGCCGCGCACCCAGTGCGCGGTGAGCCGTACTTAGCCCTAGCCGTTTATATGTCGAAACAAGTATTTCAAAGACACCGAGTTCATTCTTTATAGTCTGAACTCACTTGCATTCTTGTTGGTCTCACTTACATGTTTCTGGACTTGACTCACTACATATTTTTCATGCTGGACTCACTACACGATCTCGCACATACTTGATCTTAGCTTAGATTTCCTGTATCTTGTAGTTATTACTATCTTGTTTCTGATATCCATGCATCTTTACCTTTATGCACCAGTGATACATATATATTTCTTGTCTCATACTTGCTTTATTTTTCTTGCTACTTGCTATAACTGTTTTATAGTTTTTATCATTTAAATGGAACTGCTATTAGAGATGTACTTGCTCCAGTCCTGACTGGACATATTTTTCAGAGTATCCGGAGGAGTGGTGTCCGACGTTTTATGGACCTGAGCCTGTCGATGGTGCAGACAGGGACCCTCTAGTTTAGGGGTGATTTCCGGGTTGGTAGCCGGGATCACTAGGACCTTGTTGTTATTTTTATTAGTTTTTAGCACCGGATTTGTCTCCGGTTTTGGATTGAGACCTTGTTTGTATATTATTTTGGATGATGTATTATTATTATTGATGTTGTGGTTGTAGTTGTTGGTTAGACTTTGGAGTTGTTAGATTTCTATGTTATCTTATCGTGCTTAGATTCGTGATTGAGTACTTGATTATCATTATGATATTGCTCCTCCGTTTGGAGTTGAGATCTTGACAGGATTATATATTGATTGCGTGGTTGCCCTCCTTTTGGAGATGTCATGGCAGATTTTTTTGTGAGTTATCTAGATAGTTGACCTAGACAGCGTTCTACCGCCGATGCTGCGGCGTAGGCTGTTCGTACCCACGACTCATGTCCAATTTTCCGGGTGCGGGTCATGACATAACTAGATCTCAATATAAAGTATCTAAAGAATGACAGTCAGATGGAAACAAATCTACTACCGAAATAGAATATAAAATGAACAAGATAAACCCCATATAAATACAACATCTAACCATTACGAGGCTTGAAGAGAAGACCTCCTCGGAATATAAGTAGCCTGTCCGGATCTGCGCTCCCGCGAATACTCATGAACATCTACACCTGGAAAGGGACCAGGACCTCAGAGGAACATAACAAGATACATAGAAGCATGCCATAAAGTAAATAATGAATAAATAAAGGGGGTGTGCTAACCATCTAAGTGAATGAAATTTGAGGACAACTTAGTGCGTAGGAAAAGTGTAGGCTAGACATATGCTGACGTAATTCACCAATCGTCGTGACTGGCTAGTATATGCCACATATGCCCCCATTCGAGGGCACTTGTAATAATAACGTCCATCTTCGAGGAGCATGGTATCTGAAATAGTATAACGTCCAACGTTCTATAGAGTGTGGTATCTGCAAAAACAACAAGTGACGTCCAACACTCTAAAGAACGTAGTATCTGCAATATATATACGTCCGTATCACTCCGTCGAGTGCGGTATCTGTATAGAGGGAGTGGGTATCCCATACGCCTGCTAGTAGTCCTCCCCGTCCAATATAGATATACAAGTCGTGAACACGACGTGGACATCTTGTACTATGATGGAAGTCTCTATAAAAATAAACAACTAAGCTAAATACCGTTACACGTGTTGCTCATACCGATGGCCAGTCGAGTATGAGGCACGCGTCTCTATATGAACTCACTTTGTGACGTGTAATAAAATGTGTCAAGGCCTGGGGAGTAATACCAATAACTCCACAACTTTAGGTGGGTCCACTAGACACTAGGTTAGATACAAGTCCTAACGTCAACGCATTCGTTGACTGCACCCGAGTCTCTCTCGGACACGCACAGTTATATAATATAATCATGCAATTAATAGTTCAGAATTTAAACAGTATAACAAGGCAAGGTATACTTGCCTACGTCCTCAAGCTGTGAGTACTAATAACATGTTCCCGCAGTTGCGTCTGTATGGCCCTGTGACCTTGGATCACTAACTGCGTCGTAGGTGCACTCTGTTTAAGACGTACATGAGTTCGTGAATTTAATAATTTAATAACTGCGTACTTATATATTTGTACATATAGTATAGTATATATATTCATACTTATATACATAATATATATATATATATATATATGTCACGCCCCAGTCCCAAAATACCAAGGGACTAGACACGTGGCAATGGCCAGCAGCACGCACCGATGGACAAACCTAATTTAATGGATCCATCGGGGCATACTTAAGCTGTAAATATAGGTCTACAACATCAAGTCTAAACTAGTCTCATCCACACACAAATAATAAGAACAACAGCAAATAAGAAAGTACATCAATGTCCAATCTCAGCAAAGTATGTCGGGGAACAACCCGATAAAAGTCTAAAATACCGGTTCATCAGACTAGAACAAAGGAGTCCAAAATAAAGTATCTGATGAGTACAAATAACATAAACTCAAGAAAAGTCTTCAGCCATCACCTCTACTTCTAAGTTTGGTTCAGCTTCAGCAACAGCTTCTGGTACAGCTTCAGCTCCGGTCCCGTAAACCTCGGGATAATGCTCTTCTGCTAAACCTGGGGACATCATCCGGATCCAGGTCCTCAGGGGACATAGCAAGATACAAATAATACAAGCCAAAATAATGCAGTAGAATAGTAAATGAAATAAGCAGGGTAACTACATAACCATCTATGTGAAAATGCAACTGAGAGCATCACTAGTACTCAGGCTGAGACTGCTACAAGCTCTGTGTCGGGGAGCCGGTAGCAGTAATAACAAGTAATGGGTCTAGCTCTGCTCGAGAGTCTACAACCTCACAATAGTAGTAGATATATATAGAACAGCCTGTAGCCTGTGTGTCTCTCCCCACCCAATGTAACCACACGTCTCATGTCCATAATGTCTCATGTCCATGTCACGTGAGATCATAGCTAATGCAACAAGTCATAATCTAAGAATATAATATCTATGTCCATCATGTATCCTACACAGAATCACCTTGAATATCTCAGAAAGATTCTGTCATATGTATGGTGTCAAGTGTCCTAGGTTATAGTGTACTTGATAAAACAAGTACGAGAATGTAAAGGGTCTCGAATGTCCATCTCTAAATGACGTACACAACTCCGCGTACGGGGTTGGCACCCGACTATAATCGGACGCTAAGTAGGTCATACGGTCCTAAGTTTAAGCATAATCAATAATATAAATAAGCAAGGAAATAAATATCACAACTACATAATTTGGCAAGGTACACTTGCCTGAGTTTGGAATACCAGTAGCGGTCCCTGAACCAGTGGTTTCAGTAATCACTCCTCCAAAAGCTGAAATGAACATTACCAACAGGCTCAGAACATATAAAATAGCTAGAAACGCCTGTCCTTAAGTCCAGTTTGGACACAAGGGCAAAAACGATATTTTCAATTCAAAGCGGGGTCCAAATGTGGGTCGCTTTGCACCGAAAAATGCGTCAGGGTTAAAGGTCTCCAAATCAGTCCAACTTAGTGTCAACAGGTCAGGAACGATGATACGAACCCAATGGAACTTCCAGAATTGGATTCCGATGAGCCGTTCTCAAAATCGCCCGTCAAGTGGAGCCTGTGGGTCACACGATACGCGATTTTTCAACATTCTCAGAATCGAACCAAACTTGACTCACAGGACCAGCGTATTGCTACGAGTCCGATGGCACAAATTTTGTCTCGATCCGACGTGTATATACTAAGTTACAGCGAAATACAGAAAAGTCGGATACGGGGCGTTGTCCGCGGATACGCACTGATTTCGGTGTGCACGCACATCCGAATCAGCTTCTGCAAAATCTCACACGTCCGTATCGACGACGCGCACGTATCTGTGAAGACCGCACGCGACCAAGTCATCCCGTTTAGCGGGGCGTACTCGGTTTCAGGGTGAAACAGGGCGTTGGTTTTCCTATTTTTGGATCGCGGTTCGCGATCACCACAGGTCGCGATGCACCAAGCGGTTTACACGGGCACCGAGGGGGTCATACAGGCTATGTGATACAACTGACGAAATAGGAATCGGAGCTGCGAGGAGAAAGTTACGAGTACCTGAACAGGGCTCAAAAAGTCCGATTTACGCGTCCGAGTCGTATCTCCGTGTCCTGGACACTGTGTCCAAGCCGTGTCCTGGCTAGGGCAGGGTTCTGCGTCGTGTTCGACCTCGCCAGAGTCGGCCTGGGGTACGGGCGGAGGCGACGCCGGTTCTGGAGTGGGCGGCGACGGTCTGGGCGGCCGGATCTGATGCCGCGGGCGGCCGGACGTCGGCTGGACGGAGAAAAAAAGGGGGCTCGGGTTCAACTGAGTTCGACAGCAGGGTTGGGTGTCACGACCCGCACCCGGAATTGGGACACGAGTACGTGGGTACATCCAGCCTACGCCGCAGCATCGGCGGTAGAACGCTGTCAAGGTCTTGATACTATCTAGCCAATCTCACACAAGCATCCAATCTCCATAAGGAGGCACGGATGACACAAATAAAATGAACACATACTCAATCACAGGACTACAACACGATAAGATATCGAACAAAATTAAATACAACACAAGTCAAAAAGTAATAATCTAACTCAACAAATATCCAAGTCTCATCAAAAATGCCGGAGATAAATCCGGTACCAAATAGTCTGCTAAAAGAACTAACTCGAAGATTAGTGATTCCGGCTAGACCTCCCGAAATCACAACTAAACTATCAAGCCCAAGTTGCAGCTACTCACCATATGGTCCATAAAGTGTCGGATACCGATCCTCTAAGGCATAGTCTGGAAAAATATTTCCAGTCAGGAAGGAGCAAAGTACAAATCTCAAATAACAGTTCCATTTAATTGATAAGGACTATAAAGCAATAAACAGTTGATGCTAGATACTGAGAAGACAGTGAAATAATGAAATAGCAAAATAGAGAGACAGGCAATATAAAGAGACAGGCAATAGGCAATATGATACAGTCAGTGCATGTATGAAAATGAAAAGAACAAGGTACAGTATCATATACGGGTGATGTAGTATATGATTTAAAATAGGAAACTGTAATCTATTCTATGTGTTTGAAATAGTAGTTTCGAAATGTGATCGGCTTGGGAACATGTACGATAGCTATAGGGCCTGGCTAATCATATGTGAAGAGCATGATTAACACTTACATTGTTCTATACTTGTATAAAGGGTATGATCACATTTCTTACTAGCTACTTCCCCGCCCCCAACTAGTACTGTGGATCCAACCATGACACATCACGATACACGAGCAAGTCCAATCTATCATGTACGATGTCTAATATACATGTCGTGTACAATGTCAATACGATAATCAATGTAACATCTCATGACTGCAGATCCAAGCTATACTAGTTCGTGTAGCACAGTGTCAAGGATTCAGATGTAACATTTCTAGATTATTGAACTTATAGAAATTATCAAGGAATTAGAAATTATCAGAGAATGTACTTGCCTTGGGTCCTTAGCTGGTAACCACTAGTGTCTTGTTCCAGAGTATCGTCTGGGAGAATCAACAGTCCTATAATCATATCACAATAATTAAATTAATACGTATTTATGGGTATACCAATAATACGTATATAATATATATAGAAACCTATCAGTAAATGTACAAAATACGTATATAATATATATACTAAATAGATGTATATAAATATATATTCATATACCAAAATACATCTTGTATCTATACCAATCAAATATATATTTATAATTATACCAAATCGTACTTATACTATATACAGGTAAATATACCAATTAAATATATATATATATAACATTAAATACGAAAACATACATTAACATATATTATATGTATACAGATAAATTAATACATATATATATATATATATATATATATATATATATATATATATATATATATATATCTCACATATACCTCTATTTTTATATATATGTATTACATATGTATGTTAGTATAAATACGTACTACATATATATATATATATATATATATATATATATATATATATATATATATATACATATATATACATATACTAATTTAAAATATACTATATACACTAATACACAATATTTATACATTAATACATACATATACTAAGTATATATATATACTATACTTTTACATGTTAAATATTAATAAAATAAATAAATATTATACATATACATATACTAATTTAAATTATACTAGTATACTTTTTATTAAATAGATATCATAAAATAAACCAATATATATTTACATATATATATACAAATTAAATTAAATACATACACTCACATTCACATTAATTAAATATATATAAATATTTTACATTAATTATATATACATATACATTAATTATACTGGTATATGTACAAATACTTTAATTATACACCTACATATATCTACACATTAATTATATACATACAATACATATACATTAGTTATATGTGTACATATACAATACATTAGTTATATATATATAGATATATATATATATATACAACCATCTGTGAAGAAGGAACGAGGGAGAGAGGGAGAATACTTACAGAGGTTGGGTTGGCTGGCCGGAGTACGGCCGGATCTCTGTTGGTGGTGGTGGTGTTAGATGTAGGTGGTGGTGTCCGCGGTTGGAGGGCTGGCTTGCCGGCCGGAGTACGGCAGGAGGAATGGGGAAGGAGCAGCCGGGTTGTCAAGCAGCAGGGGCCGGAGCACACAGCAAGGAGGAGGGACTCGTGAGGGGCCGCCGGGGTTGAACAGCAGAGGGGGAGTCGCAGCGGCCGCCGGAGGGAGTTGGAGGGTGATGTCGGAGGAGGGAATAGCCGAGGGAGGGGAGTTGAGGGGGTTGGCCGGCTGTAGGGAGGTGGCGAGTCGCTGTGCAGGTGGAGGGAGGACTGCAGCGGCCGCCGGACGCGTCGAGGCAGCGCCGGCCGGGGAGCAGTCGATGCAGCCGTCGGGTTGGCCGCCGAAAAACTGCTACGGGCCGCCGGAGAACGGCATGAGGTAGCCGCCGGGTGAACAGGAAGTCGGGTTTGGGGAGGGTGAGTGAACAGTGTTCCCCCCCTCTCTTGAATTAAAAAATTTTAATGAAGAAAGGAAGAAGAAGAAAAAGAAGGAGAAGAGAAGAAGAAAAGAAGAGAAGTGGAGAAAAATAGGATGAGGGCTACGATTGGGGTGAGGGAGAATGTGGGGGCTTGTTTTGGGGATTAGGGTTGATGTGACATGACATTATATAGGGAGAGCGAGAGTGTGTGAATTTAAGGGTGAGGATGGACCCATAGAATGAGTGGTCCAGATTTGTCATGAGTAAATTTTATGTGGGAATGAGGGTGAGGTTTAGTTAAAAATATTAAGGATTCCTCATTGGTTTAAACAAATGGGTGTTGACACCAAAAATGCAAATGTGCAAATTAGCCCCCTTAAATTTGGGTATTTGCACAGACGCATAAAATGACGAAAATTTGGCGGGCGATTCGGTGTTCGATGTTTTGTAGGGTCAGGGGGCGCTGTATGTTCCGTATGGGCTCAATTAGCAGGGCACTGGAATTAAATTGGGATTTTCAGAATCGGTTAAAATAGTATCCTCAATTTAATTAGAAATAAATGTAAGTTGTGTTCTAAAATTAATTAGGAGTACATGGGGCCAAAATCAGGTCAGGTCATCAATACCAATAATGAAGTAGACTCAGAACAGGATATTACCCTAATTTGGGCCGCACGAAAAATAGGTCAAGATTGCCTCCAATTTTGATTGGAACGCACAACAATACAAAATAGGAATTTATTAAATAACGTCCGCGACAATTTTTGTGCGGCTAGAAATAATGCACAGAGAGCATAATTATGAGTTGCAAAAATAGCAGAATGGAAGGCGGGCATGTCTAGGGCAAGATTGTGAAATTTGTTGGAAGACAAAAGCTAGGGTAGTGCTCCAAATATCGAAGCAAAAGCAATGCGCAATAATTAAATAAAATACGATAATTAATTACAATCTCCAATAAATAAATTCTAGATAAAACAATTAAATATATAATTCCATAATTCGGACAGGTGTTCATCTACTGGGCTTCTAGGTTAAGTCTACTAGCTCAAAATAAATGAACACTGTATATAATAGTATATTTAATTACATATCTCACATAATTATTTAAATTAAATATACTATCATGCAATTACTTAATTGTAACTACCATAATATTAAATATTATAAAAAGTCAAAAATATCTCTATTTTCGGAACGTGGTAGTGACATTGGGGCCGGGGATGGCCGGACTGGGAAGGGCGGAGGTCTGCTGGTGGTTCGGCGGGAAGTTCCGGGTGGTCTGGGCGGTGGCGCCGGGTGGTCGGAGACGGGAGGGAGGTCGCCGGAGATGATGGGTGTGGAAGGAATTTCCAGCCGGAGGCTAGCTAGGTTTATATAGAGGTCTAGGGGGAGAGAAACCGCCGGAGGTTACCGGAATCCGAAGGGGAACAGTCGCCGGTTCCCAGGGAAGGTGAACGGGGGTCTGCCGGCGGCCATGGCGGCAGAAACGGCCGCCGACAAGGGAATCGTCGGGAAGAAGAAGGGTTTGGGGGTTAGGGATTTCACCGGTCGGGTCGGGTCGGGTTCTGGCGGGTCGGGTCTGACCCGGATCCGACCCGCTAGATGAGCGGTCCGGTTCAGGTAGACCGTCCGGTCCGGTCCAAGCTTTGGGTTTGGTTTGGTTTTATTTTATTGTTTAATTAATTTAGTTAAATTAATCAATAGTTTTTTAATGCTTTAAAAATTCATCCGGGATCCAATAAATTCCCAAAAAATTACCCCATGACCGGTTTTTAATTTTACACTAGAAAATATAATTTTCATCATATTTTAATATTATTTAATATCTTTAAAAATTTTATTTTAAATATGATGACCTTAGTTTATTTGTTTAAAAATACAGAAAAATGCTAATTAAATTCAGAAAATTAATTTCTAAAATTCTAAAATTTTCAGGTGATTACAATCTACCCCCTTAAGAAAATTGCGTCATCGCAATTAAAGATTAAGCTACTAATAGAACAGCACTATAGGATTTACAAATTTTTTACTTAGGATATACCTGCATCCTCGAATAAATGGGGGTATCGCTGGCGCATGATATCCTCCCTCTCCCAGGTAGATTCACCAGGAGAGTGTTGCTTCCAAGCCACACGAACCAGTTTAATTGTTTGTCCTCGCAGTGTCTTCTCACTGGTGCCGAGTATACCCACTGGTTGTTCTTCATATCTCAGGCTTGGGCCTACTGCGATCTCAGAATGATCAACTATGTGACTTGGGTCAGTCACATACCTTCTCAACTGTGAGACATGGAATACATCATGCACTCCCTCTAAAGATGGAGGTAATGCAAGACGATAGGCTACCTCACCAATGCGCTCCAGAATATCAAAGGGCCTAATGTACCTTGGACTCAACTTGCCTCTGCTCCCAAAGCGAATTGTACCTCGAGTAGGTAAAATTCTCAAGAATACATGTTCTCCTTCCTTGAACTCCAGGGGACGTCGGTGTGTATCAGCCCAATGCTTCTGTCTGTCCTGAGCTGCACGAAGATGATTCTAGATTTGTTTCACCTTCTCCACTGTTTGCATTACCAACTCTGGACCCAATATTTGACGCTCTCCGACGTCACTCCAGCATATTGGCGATCTGCACTTCCTACCGTATAACGCCTCGAAAGGTGCCATCTTGATGCTTTCCTGATAACTGTTGTTGTATGAGAACTCCACCAAATGCAAATGATCTTCCCAAGACCCTCCAAAGTCTAACATACATGATCTCAGCATATCCTCCAAGATCTGGATTGTACGTTCTGATTGACCATCTGTCTGTGGATGATAGGCAGTGCTGAATTTGAGTCTGGTGCCAAGACTCTCTTGCATGCTTCGCCAGAAATGAGATGTAAATCTCGAGTCTCGATCTGATACAATACTAACCGGCACTCCATGCAATCTTACGATTTGTCGCATATACATGTCGGCTAGTACCTCTGTGGACTGTCCAACTCTAAACGGCAAGAAATGTGCCGATTTAGTGAGTCGATCCACGATAACCCATACCGCATCTCTTCCGCTGGGGCTCCTTGGGAATCCTGTGATGAAATCCATGGTGATATGTTCCCACTTTCATTCTGGTATGGGAAGCGGCTGCAATATTCCTGCAGTACTCTGATGCTCTGCTTTCACTTGTTGGCAGACTAAACATTTAGCCACAAATCTTGCAATCTCCATCTTCATTCCATGCCACAAATAATACTGCCTTAGATCTCGGTACATCTTTGTTCCTCCTGGATGAACAGAGTACATGGAGCTATGTGCTTCAGTCATTAACTCCTGTCTCAATTCTCCATTTGGAACATATAGACGATCTCCGCACCTTAATGTCCCATCCTCATGTATACGAAGTCCCGTCTGCACGCTTACTTCTGTCTTCTCTTTGAGTCTTCAAAATCTAGCATCAATAGGCAAAGCTTCCTTAATCCTCTCTACAAGTGTTGACTTCACTTCCAGATTAGCCAGCAAGCCACTCTGTCTTGGTAGAATAACCTTTATCTGGAGCTCCTGTAGATCTTTCAATAGCTCAGGCTGCATTGTCAAGAAATAAGCCGTAGGCTTCCTGCTGAGTGCGTCTGCTACTACATTCGCCTTCCCTGGGTGGTACTGCAGATCTATATCAAAGTCCACCATCAACTCAAGCCAGCGTCTTTGCCTCATGTTAAGCTCCTTCTGAGTATATACATACTTCAGACTTTTGTGATCAGTGAAGATTTCCACCTTCTCTCCATAAAGATAGTGCCTCCAAATCTTCAGTGCAAATATTACTGCAGCTAACTCCAGATCATGCGTTGGATAGTTCTTCTCATGGACCTTCAACTGTCTCGATGCATAAGCAATAACTTTGCCATGTTGCATCAAACCACATCCTAGGCCACTACCTGACGCATCGCTATAAACAACAAAACCGCCTGACCCTGAAGGAAGAGTCAAGACTGGTGCTGTTGTTAGACGCCTCTTTAATTCTTCAAAGGCCTTCTGACATTCTTCTATCCATGCAAACTCCTGATCTTACCATGTCAATTTCGTCATCGGCTCCGTAATCCTTGAGAAATTTTCTACGAACCTTCTGTAATAGCCAGCAAGTCCTAGAAAACTCCTCACCTCAGCAACTGATGTTGGTGTAAGCCAAGTCTCAATGGCAGCAACCTTCTCTGGATCAACTGATAGTCCTTCTCCTGAAATAATATGCCCTAAGAAAGGCACCTTATCCATACAAAACTCATATTTACTGAGCTTAGCATATAGCTTCTCCTGCCTCAACGTCTCTAGCACGATTATGAGATGCTCCTCGTGCTCTTCGTGGCTTTTGGAATATACCAGAATATCATCAATAAACACAACCATAAATTTATCCAAGTACTGATGGAAAACTCGGTTCATCAAGCTCATGAACACAGCAAGCGCGTTGGTTAAACCAAATGGCATTACTAAAAACTCATAGTGTCCATACTTGGTTCTGAAGGCTGTCTTCGGGATATCTTCTTTCCTCACTCTAATCTGGTGATAACCGGATCTAAGGTCAATCTTTGAGAATACCCTAGCTCCACTCAATTGATCAAATAAGTCATCAATGCGTGGCAAGGGATACCGGTTCTTAATGGTCACAGCGTTTAACGCTCTGTAATCAATACACAGGCAAATTGTTCCATCCTTCTTCGGTACAAAAAGTATGGGTGCTCCCCAAGGTGAAACACTGGGCCGGATGAAACCCTTCTCCAGAATATCATCAACTTGATTCTTCAACTCCACTAACTCCTTAGGTGCTAGCCGATATACCGATGAAGTGATAGGCTCTGCTCCTGGAGTTAAGTCTATTGTGAATTCTATTTCCCGATCAGGTGGTAAACCTGGAAGATCATCGAGAAATACATCCACAAACTCTGATATGACTCTTGGATAACCTGACTCCCCTTCTACAGATAATACCCTAAGAGTTGGCTGAACACCCTGCTCTACAGCTCCCCGAAGAAACTCAAACTCTGAATGTCCAGGTAGTCTAAATATAACCTTTCCAAGCCGACAATCAATAGTTGCATGATACTGACTTAACCAGTCCATACCAAGTACAACATCATAGTCAGGCATAGAAAAGATCAGAAATTGGGCTCGCATCTCTCTTCCACAGACTACTACCGAACATGATCTACAGATATCACTAACCGGTATAATTCCTCCTCCCGTAAGAATTCTCTTAGTCTTCGGAAGGGGTGCAGTAGCTACTCTATGGGTGGCTACGAAGCTAGCAGCTATGAATGAATGCGATGCTCCAGAATCAAATAAAGCTACAGCAGGTAATGAAGCTACTAAAATAGTACCTGCTATAACTTCTCCAGCAATAGCTTCTTCCTGAACAGCCAATGCAAATGCCTGACCTCGTCCCTGAGCTGGACCCCTCTGCTGACGAGCCTGCTGGAATAGTGCTGCCTGAGGTGGCAATGGTGGTCTCTGCTGATATCCTCCTGGAGCTGGTGGTCTGACCCCTCCAACTCCTGTCTGCTGTGCTCCCACTGCTGGATAATCTGTCCTTGGTGCAGGTAAAGCTAGTCGTGGTGCTCCCTCTCTGTGTTCAGAGCAGTCCCTGGATAGATGCTGGTTGGATCCACAAACTAGGCATAGTCCCAATTTGCGTCTGCACTCCTTCTCAATGTGGCCTAACTTGCCGCATAAATGACAAGTAGGTAGAGTTCTTGGTGCTGCTCTCTGAGGTAGATTCTTCTGGAGTCGTTTTGCAGAATCCCCCTGTGATGCCTTGGATGGTACTGAGATAAATGACCGCTTCAGACTTGACTCCCTCCTGGTGACGCGCTCCATGCGTGGTGCTGCGGCAAGGACATCGGTGTACGACGTAGGTGCAATAGATCCGATCAACCTCTGAAGCTCGAACCTGAGTCCGTCAAAGAACTTCTCAGCCTTCTCCTCTTCGGTAGGAATTAGAGAAGGGGCAAAACGACTCAGGCGAATGAATTCAGCATTGTACTCCTCCACTGTCATATTGCCTTGTATGAGGCGGTTGAACTTGTCTCGGAGTTCTGACCGAGCAACAGCTGGAATATACATCTCTTGGAAGAGTCTGGAGAACTCCTCCCAAGTGACTCGGTCATGCCCGAGCCTCCTCTCTTCGGCTAGCCACCAATGGTGCGCATTCTCCGTTAGTTGCTCCGAACAGCAGTCATCCATCTCTCCCGCGGAAGTTCAGCTGCTTCCAACTGATGTTGTGTGTTTGTGAGCCACTCATGCACTTCAGTTGGTCCTTCCTTGCCCGAAAAGGTACGGGGCTTGAGTTGACGGAAATCAGTGATAGATCCCGTCGCTGGTCGCCTAGCTTGCGGGTTTGCCTGCTCCAATGCATTTACTAGGCTGGTTCTCAGGTACTCTGCCTCCTGACGATGCGCCTCTTGTTGAACTTGCTGTTGGGCTTGCATCATGGCGTAAAACATCTGGAACATATGCTGCCCGTCCATTGCTTGCCCTGGTGGGAAGACAGGCATCTGTGGAGTGAACTGTAGCGGAGGTGGGATGTCATCACGCCTGAACCTTGAGTTATGTTGCTCAGCTTGTCCACTTTGAGAGGATTGCCCTCTGTTCTCTGGTGTAACTCCATCTCCATAGGTAACCACAGCGTCTTATGGTGTACTCAAAGGAATTTCATCTCCAATTCTTGGATCCATTTTTCTCTCTCTGCATCCACAATAAACTTTATGAGAACGTTCAGTAGAATCAAAGCAGGATGCAAATCAAGTACTTAATTCGAATGCGATATAGAGTTTCAAAAATGATTCAACAAATGGATGAGATCCTATAACCTATCCTATCCTTTTACAGGCTTGTTCGGTCCCTAAGTTGAAACCGAACAATTTTTGTTCTAGGACCTGCATGGGCCACCACAAAAACCATGTCACGCCCCAGTACCAAAATACCAAGGGACTAGACACGTGGCAATGGCCAGCAGCACGCACCGATGGACAAACCCAATTTAATGGATCCATCGGGGCATACTTAAGCTGTAAATATAGGTCTACAACATCAAGTCTAAACTAGTCTCATCCACACACAAATAATAAGAACAACAGCAAATAAGAAAGTACATCAATGTCCAATCTCAGCAAAGTATGTCGGGAAACAACCCGATAAAAGTCTAAAACACTGGTTCATCAGACCAGAACAAAGGAGTCCAAAATAAAGTATCTGATGAGTACAAATAACATAAACTCAAGAAAAGTCTTCAGCCATCACCTCTGCTTCTAAGTTTGGTTCAGCTTCAGCAACAGCTTCTGGTACAGCTTCAGCTCCGGTCCCGTAAACCTCGGGATAATGCTCTTCTGCTAAACCTGGGGACATCATCCGGATCCAGGTCCTCAGGGGACATAGCAAGGTACAAATAATACAAGCCAAAATAATGCAGTAGAATAGTAAATGAAATAAGCAGGGTAACTACATAACCATCTATGTGAAAATGCAACTGAGAGCATCACTAGTACTCAGGCTGAGACTGCTACAAGCTCTGTGTCGGGGAGCCGGTAGCAGTAATAACAAGTAATGGGTCTAGCTCTGCTCAAGAGTCTACAACCTCACAATAGTAGTAGATATATATAGAACAGCATGTAGCCTGTGTGTCTCTCCCCACCCAATGTAACCACACGTCTCATGTCCATAATGTCTCATGTCCATGTCACGTGAGATCATAGCTAATGCAACAAGTCATAATCTAAGAATATAATGTCTATGTCCATCATGTATCCTACACAGAATCACCTTGAATATCTCAGGAAGATTCTGTCATATGTATGGTGTCAAGTGTCCTAGGTTATAGTGTACTTGATAAAACAAGTACGAGAATGTAAAGGGTCTCGAATGTCCATCTCTAAATGACGTACACAACTCCGCGTACGGGGTTGGCACCCGACTATAATCGGACGCTAAGTAGGTCATACGGTCCTAAGTTTAAGCATAATCAATAATGT
>JAYESA010000015.1:7919680-8164680 GCA_036927795.1 Iris macrosiphon
ACCCTTTTGCTGACGAGATCCTATAACCTATCTTATTGCAGGCCTGTTCGGTCCCTAAGTTGAAATCGAACAATTTAGTTTGGACCTGCATGGGCCACCACAAAAACCATGTCACGTCCCAGTCCCAAAATGCTGAGGGACTGGACACGTGGCAATGGCCAGCAGCACGCACCGATGGATAACCCAATTTAATGGAACCATCAGGGCGTACTTAAGCTGTAAGTAAGGTCTACTACACAAGTCACACTAATCTCATCCATAAAGATAAAGAAATAAACTGCATAATTAAATGGAAATAAGTAGCAACATCATCACAGCAAGTCAGTCGGAGAAATAATCCGACTTAAGTCTGAATAAACTGGCTCTATAGGCCAGGAACAAAAGATGTAAACATGAAATAAATAAATGAGTACTGGGACAGGCACTCAGGAAAAGTCCTCGGCAGTCACCTCGTCTTCAGTGTTTGGTTCAGCTCCAGCAATAGCTTCAGCTCCTGTCCCGTATATCTCGGGATACTGCTCCTTAGCGAAACCTGGGGACATAATCCATTCCAGGTCCTCAGTGGACATAGCAAGGCACAGATAATACAAGCCAAAATGAATAAGCAGTGCAATAAATAATGAATCAGCAGGGTAAACTAAGTAACTAACCATCTATGTGATATGCAAATGAGAGCAACACTAGTACTCAGGCTGAGACCTCTACAAGCTCTGTGTCGGGGAGCCGGTAGCAGTAATAACACGTAAAGGGTCTAGCTCTGCTGGAGAGTCTACAACCTCACAATAATAGTAGATATATATATAGAACAGCCTGTAGCCTGTGTGTCTCTCCCCACCCAATGTAATCACGCAAGCCATGACCATAACGTCTCATGTCCAGGTCAGCGGGATTATAACTAATGCAACAAGTCATATTGTCTATAAATAAATAACTCTGTCAAGTCCTGTATCCTATTCAGAATCCCCACGAATAACTCGGGAAGATTCTGTCCATGATAGTGTCAAGTGTCCTGGGTTGTAGGGTACTTGATAGGTCAAGTACAAAGTAAGGGGATCGTAAATCCATCTCTAAATGACGAACCCAACACCGCGTACGGTGTCGGCACCCGACTATGATCGGACACTAGGTACGTCATACGTTCCCTAGGTTAAGCAGTTTTAAACAGTTTATATGAATTTGCACAAGAAATCCAGCAGAGTATTTTTACAGAAAATAAGAAAATAATGACTGCAAGTTTGGCAAGGTGCACTTGCCTGAAGTTTGAATTCCACTTAGGTCCTGGTTTCGGAAATTTCCAGAGATGTCTCCGAAAGCTGAAATAAACAGTACCATCACGCTCAGAAGGTGTCAAACAGCTAGGATCGCCTGTCCTTGGGTCCAATTTGGAGACAAGGGCAAAAACGACAATTTCGGGCCAAAACGGGGTCCGTCGGTGGGCCCGCTTTGCACCGAAAAACGTGTCAGGGTCAACGATCTCCAAATTCACCAAACTTAGTGTCAACAGGTCAGGAACACTGATACGAACCCAACGGAACTTTCAGATTTGAATTCCGATGAGCCGATCACGAAATCGCCCGTCGAGCGGGGCCTGTGGGGCCCACGACACGCGATTTCATCAACGTTCTCAGAATCGGACCAAACTTGACCCACAGGACCAGCGTATCGATACGAGTCCGATGGCGTAAGTTTCGTCTCGATCCGACGTGTGTGCACGAAGTTAGGGTGAATTGCAGAAAAGGCGGATACAGAGCGATGTCCGCGGATACGCGTTGATTCCGGTGTGCACACACACCCGAATCAGCTTCCGCGAAATCCCACACGTCCGTATCAACGAGGCGCACGTATCTGTGAAGACCGTACGCGACCAAGTCGTCCCGTTTGGCGGGGCGTACTCAGTTCCGGGGTGAAACATGGCCTGGTTTTTCCTGTTTTTGGATCGCGGTGTGCGATCACCACAGGACGCGATGCCCCGAGCGGTTTGTCCGGGCACCGAGAGGGTCATACATGCTTCGCGTAGAAATTTACGGAATCGAAATCAGGGTTACGAGCAGGAAGTTATGAGTACCTGAAGGGACCCGAAAACAGGGGTTTTGAACTGTGTCAGACACGCGAGTTCGTGTCCGAATCCTGTGTCGGAGCTGTGTCCGCGTGTCCTGCTGGCTGGGGGATCACCGGAGAAGGCTGGACTCAGCGGGGCGAGCTGCGGCCGGGCGGGGGATCGTCGGCGTGGTGGCTGCGACTCCGGCGGAGGGGAGAACAGCAGCCGCGGGGAGAGAGGAGGAGGGGTTCTGGCCGGCGTCGGTGCGGGCTCACGGCGGCTGGGGGGGAACTCGCTGGCGGCTGCGAGGGAGGTGGACGGCGGGTTGAGATGAGGCCGGAGGGTCGCAGGGGGTCGGGGTCGCCGGACGGGGCTCGCCGGACGGGGTAGTTAGGGTTAGGGTTTGGGGGAAGAGAGGGCGGAGGAGAAGGATATAAATAGGGGCTGTGGGAGGGCTGAGACCGGGGCGTCGTGGCGGAGAGGTCGGAGGGGGAGGCGACGTGGGGTCGTGGCCGACGGGCCCGCGGCGGGCGGCGGGTTTCTCGGCGCGGGGTCGTACGTGGGAGGGGAGCGGGTGAGGGAGATGCGGGTCGGGTGCGGACCCGGGTCTGGCCGACCCGCCCGACCCGCTAGGGTGAGTGAGGGCTGGGCTGAGATCCATGGGCTCGGCCCACTGGGCCGGGCCGGGCCCAAGACAGAAAATAAAAATAAAATAATAACAGTATAAATAATAATAATTATAAACAGTAATTAATTAATTAATTATAAAATAGTTTTTAGGCTTTTAAAAATAGGTCCGAGGCCCAATAAAATCCCAGAAAATTACCCTAAGTCCGGTTTTCTATTTTACACCATAAAATCATATTTTTATTTCATTTTAATGTTATTTATTGGCAATTAAAAATTATAAACTCACTACATGTCCTATGTAAATTGCATATTAAATCCATAAATTGATTTAAAAATACCAGAAATTTAGGGTGTTTACATATGTTGAGACTTATATTGTGTTGAGATAGCTAGACTCCGGGACTCTGACTTGTTTGAGTTATATATTATTTGCCCCTCGTGGTTCTTTACATCTTTATCGTGTCATTTATCTTCCTTATAGTTATTGTGATTGAGTAAATTGTGAGTTGATGATTATATATATATTCATTGTCCTCCGTTGGAGTTGACATACATTGACAAGTTATGATATTATATATTGTGTGAGATTGATAGATAGCTATATTGACCTAGACAACGTTCTACCGCCGATACGGTGGCGTTCGCTTGACGTACCCACGACTCATGCCCAATTTTCGGGTACATATCGTGACACATTTTTATGGTGGCCCATGCAGGTCTTGGTCGCTGTCACGCCCCAGTCCCAAAATATCGAGGGACTAGACACGTGGCAATGGCCAGCAGCACACACCGATGGACAAACCCAATTTAATGGATCCATCGGAGCGTACTTAAGCTGTAGTACAACAATAAATAGGTCCAATGATACAAGTCACAGTCTATTCTAATCTCATCCACAACAGATAATCACAGATCAAATGCCAGAATAAATGCACATAAATATAATCTAACATATCTCAATAAAAGTGTCTCGGGGAACAATCCGAGAATAAGTCGATACATCAATGCAATAGACAGGAAATAAAGCAACTAGAAACAGAAATAACTGAGTATATAAAGCCAATACTCAGGAGAAGTCTTCTGGCACGATCTCGTCCTCGGGTTCTGGTACTGCTCCAATGTATGCACATGTTCCTGCTTCTGCTAATGCTCCGGTCCCGTATACCTCGGGATAGATCTCGTCTGCTAATCCTGGGGACATGATCCGGATCCAGGTCCTCAGGGGACATAATAAGGTACAGATAATACAAGCCAAAATAAATGCAGTGCAGCAATAAATGAAACAATAGGGTAAACTATATAACCAGCTAAGTGATATGCAAGTGAGAGTTTTAGTCATACTCGGGCTGAGACTACTATAGGCTCTGTGTCGGGGAAACCCATTGCAGCATTAGTATTACGACTCCAGTATATATGCCAAAGCAAGTAGTATCACGACTCCAGTATATGTGCCAAAGCACCTCCAGACAATAATATATGTAATATAATCAGCCTTTGATATGGTAATACTCTCCCCACCCAATGTAATCACACGTCTCATATCCATGACACGCAAGATCAAAACTAATGCAGCAAGTCATATAATGTCTATGAATATAATATCTATGTCATAAAACATGTATCCTATACAGAATCACCTTGAATATTTCAGGAAGATTCTGTCACATGAATAGTGTCCAGTGTCCTGGGTTAGGATGTACTTGATAAGACAAGTACGAGAATGTAAAGGGTCACGATATCCATCTCTAGGTAACGTTACACAACTCCACGTACGGTGTTGGCACCCGACTATTAATCGGACGCTAAGTAAAGTCACACGGTCCTAGGTTAAGCATGTACAACATATAAATAAATCAAGGAACAAGAACTGCAAGATTCGGCAAGGTACACTTGCCTGGGGTTCTGGCTCCAACTGTAGCTCTGACTTCAGTGGGTTCTGCAAGGACTCCTCCGATTGCTGAAATAAACATCACTATCAGATTCAAAAAATATCAAATAGCTAGAAACGTCTGTCCTTGAGTCCAATTTGGACACAGGGGCAAAAATCACAGTTTCTAGTCAAAGCGGGGTCCACATGTGGCCCGCTTCGCACCGAAAAACGTGTCAGAACTAATGTTCTCCAAATTCGTTAAACTTAGTGTCAACAAGTCCAGAACGATGATACGAACCCAACAAACTTCCAGAACTGGATTCCGATGAGCCGATCACAAAATTGTCCGTCAAGTGGAGCCGTGGGGCCCACGATACGCAATTTTGTCAACGTTCTCAGAATCGAACCAAACTTGGGTCACAGGACCAGCGTATTGCTACGAGTCCGATGGCATAAGTTTCGTTTCGATCCGACGTGTGTACACAAAGTTATAACGTATTCCAGAACAGGCGGATACGGGGCGTTGTCGGCGGATACGAGTTGATTTCGGTGTGCACGCACATCCAAATCGACTTCTGCAAAATCCCGCACGTCCGTATCAACGGCGCGCACCTTTCGGTGAAGACCGCACGCGACCAAGTCGTCCCGTTTGGCGAAACGTACTCAGTTCCGGGGAAAAATGGGGTATTGTTTTTCCTGTTTTTGGATCGCGGTTCACGATCGCCACAGGACGCGACACACCGAGCGGGTTGCACGGGCATCAAGAGGGTTACACAGCCTACGCGTCACAACTGACGGAATAGAAAATGGGGCAATGAGGAGAGAGAACGGGTTACCTGAACGGGGCTACGCAGAACGGGGTTTCTCGTGTCCGCGAGGCGACACGACATAAGGGGACACTGTGTCAGGGTTAGGTTTAGGGTTCCGTCGATCGCCGGAGCTGAGGGAGGCAGAGGCGGATCGGCTGAGGTGGCTCAGGCAGAGCGGAGCGGGTCTCTGGCGGGTCGGAGGAGGCGAAGCTGCCGGAGAGAGGCGGCGCTGGGCTCGGGCTGCTGCTGGAGATGGCGAGGTCGGCTGGGAGTTCGTCGAGGTCGTCGGCTGAAGGCGGCCAGGGCTAGGGCAAGGGAGATGGCGAGGTCGACAGGGAGTTCGTCGATGGAGCGGGCTGGGAGTCAGGGCGGCGCTGGGGAGAGGGGAGTTCTGGTCGTCGAGGCTGCAGGAGGGGGTCGTGGCAGAGCGGGGTGGAGATGGGTGAGGCACGGTGAGGTGGGGGTTGGCATCGAGGCGGTCGGGGCTCGACGGGGACGACGACGGAGCGGGGGCTCAGGGCGGAGGAAGGAGGTAGGAAGGCGGTGGCGCTGGGGTTTCGTCGAGGAAAAAAGGGTGGTGGCGGAGCGGGGCTGGGCTTGGGGCTGACGGTGGAGGGTCGAGGCAGAGGGGGTTAGGGCTCAGGCAGCCGGGCAGAGGCGGGGGAGGAAGAGGGGATTAGGGTTCCAGCAGATACGGGATGTCGAGGGGGTTAAATAGAGGCGGAGCTAGGCGGATTAGGTTTCAGATTAGGATTAGGGTTCCGATCGGATAACGGGTCCGGGTCGGGTTCAATCCGGATCTGACCCGACCCGACCCGACCCGTTAAGAGATGGGTTTGGTTTGGTTCGGTTTAACTGCAGTTCGGTTCGGGTTGGTTTGGTTCATTTGAACCGGGTTTAATTGGTTTATTTATTTAATTAGTTTTTAGGGCTTTTAAAAATATTTTCGGGGTCCAATAAATTTCCGAAAAATTATCCTATGTCTAGTTTTTCATTTTACACCCAAAAAATTATTTTTATAATATTTTAATATTAATTAACAATATTTAAAAATACTTAATACCAGAAAATAATTGATTTAATTAGTAAAAAAATCACCGAAAATTCTAGAAAATTCATTTTTTAAATCTGGAAAATTCTGGGGGTTTACAGTCGCAACTAGTGCGATATCGTAGTAGGAATCAGACTTGGAGTACTACTATCAGCCTACTATATGATATAGGATGAGAGTATACTAAATCTTAACTAGAAAATATACAATCTATTGATTTTGCTATTGTTACCATTCTGAATATTTATTTCTTTGAATATTCCTGTCCTTATTTGATGATATCATATCTTGTGCCTTATTAACTTCTTCTTATTCGATCTGTCTTCAGGATGTCGTCGAAGACCAGATCCCAGAGAACAAGACCTGCAGCTTCAGAGAGGTCTGCCACCTCTCGACCTGCTACCCGGACAGCTGGAGTTGCTCCTCCTACTTCACCTGTTCATGTAGGAGTTTCAACAGTTTTCAGGGTTCCTCCTCCTCCATCTATCCAGAGGGTTGTCCTGGCAGTTCCGGAGGATCTTCCACCACCGCCACAGATTCCTTTTCCGGGAGGTGTGCCTGCTGACGGGGCACAAAAGTTTGCATTGATCCAGTGCATGGTGGATGCTTAGAGGATGTCGGCAGAGGGTCAGCGTGTTCAAGATGAGGCGCAGAGGGTGCAAACAAAGGCGCACCAAGCGCAGACGGAGCTGCTGAGAGAGCATGGATAATGCTCACCAGGTGGCTCTACAGGCAATGGAGAGAGTTGCCTACCAGCATCCTGGCCAGCAGCAGCATCAGAAGCAGAGCCCAGGCACTATCGTAGACTTCAAGAGGATGATACCTCGGGAGTTCAAGGGTACCGAAGGGATACTCTACGCTGATGACTAGTTGGAGGATATAGAGAGGAACCTACGTTTGGCTCAGATTTCAGAGAGCCTGCAGATTAAGGTAGCCGACAACCAGTTGTTCGATATCGCACTCACTTGGTATCGCATAGAGCCGAGACTTACCGCTCAAGGACTTACTTGGGAGGATTTTAAGGAGCTAGATTTTCAAGGAGAAGTTCTTCCCCGACGTGGCCCTGGGAGCAAAAAATAACACATATTTTTTGCTTTAAATATTATATAACTGTGCGCGTCCAAGAATGACTCAGGTGTAGTCGACGAAGGCATTGACGTTAGGACTTGTGTTTGACCTAGTGTTTAGTGGATGCACCTAAAGTTGTAGAGTTATCATTATGACTCCCCAAGCCTTGACAAAAATTATTGCACGTCACAGAGTGAGTTCATGTAGGGACGCGTGCTTCATACTTGACTGGCCATCGGTGTGAGCAGCACGTGTGACGGTATTTAGCATAGTTGTATAGTTCTTTAGTGACTTGCATTATAGTACGAGATGTGCACGTCGTATTCGCGAATTGTACATTGGCATTGGACAGGAAAGATAATTAGTAGGCGTATGGGATAGACATTTGGCTACCGTAGTTTCAAGGTAAACTACGGGGTCGTGAGCCTCAGTGTTACCCGTTTATGGGCTATGTGTTACCCGGTTATGGGCGTATATGCTTGTCAATACATCCGGCAGAGGTTACTAGTTGCGCGCTATCATGATCGGTGATGTAGTCAACATATACTTCTGGCATCCAGTTTACAGCTAATGCCAGGTACTTAGCCTCTGGCTTGATGCTACGCTTTATACCTTTTACCTGCCCATACGTACCAAGGTTGTCTTCAAGTGCATTTCACTTAGCTGGTTAGTTCACCTTCGAGTTTACACAGTATTTACTTTATGTCATGTACTTTTTGTATCTTGTTACGTCCCTCAGAGGACCTGGTTCCCTTCCAAGTTATTTGAGCTATTTGGATGAGGCTCGATCTGGTGGTGTATTGGACATCCTTGCAGGTATCATTATATATTTCCTCTATTACAGTTATGTACTATTTCCCATTGTGACTCTGCTATTGTAGCCTAGTGTTTATAGGCCTATATTATTCTCTTGGTTTATTCGAACGGCTGTATTATTGGGCTGCAGACTAATGATGCGTACCGTTCCCTCTTGTGATTTATTTACCATGGATTGAGATGTAGTTTAGTTGTTGCATATTATAATTAGATATTTAGCTTGATCACTTGACCGTGGACAGCGTAAGTGCACTTCGTCGGGTCCATTAAATTGGAAAGCCCTACGGAGTCGTACCACCTGGCTATTGTCACGTGTCTGGTCCCACGTGTTTTAGGACTGGGGCGAGACAGGAATCAAACTCAAGTAATCAAGAAAAAACCTTAACCACTTGAGTTAAAATTATTTTATTATAAATAAGTAATATAAGGTAGTTAAATAATTAGTTATTTAAAAAAATAGTTAGTGGAGTATTTACATACAGTTTAGACGACTCAATTTTGAGCCGTTTCCAAGCCTGATTATAAGAGTATAGATAGAGATGGATAAGAATATTTCAGGAATAAAAACTTCCATGATAAAACCTCACTTTTCTTATTATATAGTAGTATAGATGTTAAATTTAATAAACAATTTTAAATAGTAAATATAGATAAGAGTATTTTAGGAATAAAAAATTTTACGGTGAAACCTCACTTTCCTTATTATATAGTAGTATAGATTATTATTATTATCCACTAGAAGCCGTGCACTTATTTTCCATGTGTCTTTTGTGAATTTTTTTCTCCTTACTTTTCAAAAGTATATTTGTATGACGAGTCCATTTGACATAGTATAAAATATTTTGAAGTAAATTTATTTTTAAAATTGTGAACATTTATTAGAATTGAAAATATATAATTATTAGTGATCATGTTAATAAAAATGTGTATAATTTATATGTTTAACCTCTAACTAATTTAAGTTAAAGAATGACACTTTTAGAAAGTAAAAGCTTTGCCATAAAGCCTAGGAGGTATCCTATTACATATAAGATAAGATTTTATGTGTTAATGTAGACGGTATGTTCTTTCCTTGTAGGCGCACAATATGACATAGGCAAAGTGCAAAAGTTTTTTTTTTTTTTATTTCAATCTAGGTTTATTTAACCAAACAACCACTTAATTCGTAAACCATATCCTCCTTTCTTTTACAATGATCTTTAATATCTTAGAGCCTTTTCAACCCTATTCTCTTGTAATGTGTTCTGATTCCTATGAGACATGAGGTACACAAGACACTATTTTTTCTAGGTGGCAAGATTATATTTACAAAAGACTCTGAAGTAGGAAAGTATTCTCTAATCCAAAAGTACTGATATGTTTACTTTTTTCCAACTTCTAAGACAATTTTTTAATTATTTTTTTAAATTTTTTTTTATTCATAATTGATAATATGAAGGTGAAGACATTCTCAAGTGTATTGTCTAAAACTAGAGAACCAACTTCACAATATTTTTTATAACTTTTATCACGATAACTTCATA
Organism: Iris macrosiphon; assembly: GCA_036927795.1. NCBI lineage: Eukaryota > Viridiplantae > Streptophyta > Magnoliopsida > Asparagales > Iridaceae > Iris > Iris macrosiphon. The sequence continues at coordinate 7,929,486 of JAYESA010000015.1, forward strand.
ATTTATTTGACAAATACATTGGAGAAGTATTTTTAAATTAATTTTTATCATTCCTATGTGACAACAACTTCAACCCCACCCCAACACCCCCCTCCCCCAAGTCACAATAGGGTTGGAGATGTTCTTAGTGTTAATCATCACCTAAAGTGTATAATAATTTGACTTGTAATGCGAGGAAGTGTTGCATTACTACTTGTATAAACGGAATTAAATTGATATTAATAAGCTGGAGTAGCTCAGTTGGTTAGAGCGTGTGGCTGTTAACCAAAAGGTCGAAGGTTCAAGCCCTTCTTCTAGCGTTTTTGTTTCATAAAGTTTTTTTTTTTTTTTCCTGTCTATTTTCTTTGATGTTAATTATTTTTTTACTCATTTAAAAGTTAGCAAAATTTGGATTTTCTGGCTGTTAGATTACTATTTTATGGCAATGATTACCTAGTAATGGAAATAGTTCATTACTATTACATCTTCAGAAAAAAGGACGAACTTCAATTATACAACTACACACTAAAGCACTTCCTGTAGAATCTCTTTACATATAACAACATAAGGCTAAAACATGTAAAAATCAAAATGTGATCTTCTGCTCAAGTTCTTGACCTTAGTCTTCCGTATCCTCCAAATTATACAAAGGCAATGTTTCATACAGAGTTCCACCTAGCTAACAAACACATGCACATAATGTTTCATTTCATCATCCATTTTCTCATCCAATTTTTTTTACATTATTTTTATATCATCTTTCTTTAACGATAAAATTTTAAGTCAGACTCTCTCATGTACGATTTTCATCTAAAACATTTGTCAAATCATTTAAGTGTTAATTGTACTAAATATTAAGTTGAAGACATGAGTAATTAACAAAAAAGAATTAAATTTTACTTTGTTGATCAAATAAATCTAATAAACAATTTTTTTTAATACTAATAACAAATATACTCAAAATTAGACTGTTTTAATATCTCAAGAAGAACTTTTTAATGATGTAATTATTATATTAAGTATATTTGTAAATTGAAAATATAGTAAGTTTATTGTTTATTCTATTACGTTAGTAACTATTATAATTTGAAGGACAAAATAGACATAAAAGGTGGATCCTCAAATTTTGAAGATTTTAACTCTCGTCCCTCGTATTTGAGGATTGTACCACTCTTTCCTCAAAAATTTAACAAAATATCCTCAAATTCAAAGTTAGTTGGGGAGTAACTATCCCCAATTAGGTGTTTGAGAGTTTTTTTTTTTCCGTCGATACACACGAAATTTTGCGCATACTATGTTACATGTCATTTGTGCATGTACGGTGTTTGAGAGTTATGGTTGAAGATGGCCTTAGCCAAGTCCAAACTCGCCTAATCCTAAACTCACATTCAGGACTAGATTTGTACAACTTAGATACGTGCCCCTATTATTTTTACAAATAATAATAATAATAATAATGTAACACAAGTCTTTGCAAGAAAGTGCAGATATTTCTTTGAATAGTTTCCGTGTTCGGTTTATTCGGTTTCAATTGATTCGAAATAGTCTAAATCGAATAAATCAAAATTCTAAAAATCCAAATCGAAATCGCACCGAAATTAGCAAAAACCAAAACCGAATAATCGATTCGGTTTATTCGATAATTATTTCTATTGTTTAATAAATCGGATTCAAAGTTAGAATCATGGTTAAATTATATTAAAAATTATATTTTTATACATACATTTGTTGTATTTTAAAAATTCGTTCAAAGTTGAAATAGTTGTTAAATTATCGAAAATTGACTTCAAAATACATACATTAAATTATTGTTTTTAAATATACATATTTTTAATTACAAAATATACATAGAATTGAAGATGTTTACATAATTGTATGTCTTATTTGATTTTCAGTTTTGAACCAAAATCGAAATCGAACTGAACTTTTTTCAAGTCAAACTGAATCTCTTATTCGATTTCGCTTTTCGATTTCGCTTTTCAGTTTTGAATCAAAATCGAAATCGAACTGAACTTTTTTCAAACCGAACTAAATCTCTTAGTAGATTTCGCTTTTCGGTCCAAAACCGAATAATGCTCACAACTATTATCCAGATGACAGGGTTAAGTGTAACATAGACAGATCACAAAAGTCGTCACGAAGTAGTTTCAGTTAGTGGAATATTGAGAGGTTTAGGCGGCCAGTAGTTGTGGTTGTTTCTCTTCCTTATTGGATATAGCTAAAATATTAAAGGTTGAGCTTTGGATTATTTAAAGAGAGTATTCATATTACTACTTATGGAATTCACTCTTCTATTGCCATTAATGTTATTTTGGAGTACTGCTTAGCGTGATTAAAAAAAATCCGATAATGATATTTGGCAAAACACGATGTGTCACTACCCCATTTTCAGATCCGGGTATTTTTTTATTTTAATTTAGGTTAATTGTGTATTATTTATAATTATTTGTATTATATTTAATTAATGATTGTATTATATTTTTATTGATTGTTTTAGGATTTTGGCTAGCCTGGACCCATGTCAGACCCTAGTGGACCCATATCCGACCCAGCCCACACCCTTGTGAGAATTATTTTGGGGCTTAGAAATATTTATTTTATTTTTAGAAGGTTAGTGGGAGAGATTTGGAGCTAGTTTGAGTACTTTTGGAACCCGGAACCCGAAACCAAGTGAGTAGGGGCGTTTTGGGAATTTGAAAACTTGTGTGACCCCTTTAATTAGGTGGCCGACCCTTCATAGCAGCCCATTTCAGTGCAAAGCCAGCAGCCCTCTCCCCCTTCTCTCCATTCTTCACTTCTTCCTTCTTCTTCTTCTTCTCCACTTCTTCTTTCTTCTCCTTCTTCCTCCAAAGTAAGTCTTTCTTCCATTTTTTCTTCTTTCTCTCTTCCATTCCTTCTTCTTTATGCTAGCCCTAACCTTGCATTTCCCTAACCTAGGTGGGTAGAGCCTAGATTTGGTGTTGGAGCTTGGATTTGAGGCTTGGAAGCTTGGATTGGAGGATTTGGAACATTTTTGAGACTTTGGCTTGGGATTCCAACTCCCAAGAGGTAAACCCTAATTTTTCCCTTGTAATTACTTTATATAGTGTAATTAATATTTTAGAACCTTCCTAGACTCTTAGGCTACCCGTGGGAGGAAGTTGGAACTAGTTGGGTAGTGTTTAGAGACTTTAACACTAGGTTTTGTGTCAATTTCGGGTGGAATCCGAATTTGGCCCAATTTTGGGTGATGTCCTAGGTTAGACGGACCTAGGTAGACGTTGTCGGGTGTCTTGAGGGTGAGTGCGTGTCTTCGTTCGGACACGGGAAGCCGTGTCGCGGAGAAACGGACGTTTCGGGCAAATTTGGGGCTTTTCGTCGTCGTCGATTCTAAGTGCGTGCGCGTTTCCGTCACGGGCCTAGAATCGACGCGGGAGTACATTTTCTAGGATCTAGACATCGTTTAGAGCGCGTGGGTAAATTTTGGGCCGATTCCGAGTTCGTTTGGTGTGCGTTTCAGGAGGTTTTCCGAGCCGCGCACCACGTGTTCGTCGAAATGACCGAACGGCCATTTCGACTTGGTTTCCTCGTTTCGGGCTTGTGCGCGCGTTGGGTTAGTATTGGGGGGGGGTGTGTGCTAGAGTTTTCGAGTTATATTTTATATATTTTAGGGTGTTGGTGAGTGTCGGGGTCGTTGGGCGTGAGTGGGGCGTGTGGTTTGTGTGTTGTTGTGTGTTGTGTTGTGTTAGTGTATATGTGTCTGTATATATATATTTATATATATATGTATGTGTGTTTATGTATATATATTTATATATGTATGTGTGTATTTAAATCTATGTGCTTGTGTGTGTATATGTCTATGTGTATATATATATATATATATATATATATATATATATATATATATATATATATATATATATATATATATATATATATATATATATATATATATATATATATATATATATATATATATGTGTGTGTAAGTGTGCTTGTGTGTGCATATGTATATATATATTTATTTGTGTATGTGTATATATATATGTATCTTAGAGTGTGTGTGTGTATTGATATGTGTATATATATATATATATATATATATATATATATATATATATATATATATATATATATATATATATATATATATATATATATATTTGTATGTGTGCATATATATATTAATGTGTGTGTTTATATATATATATAGCTATGTATATATTTGTTTGTGTGTGTGTGTTTTAGTGTGTTTGTGAGTGTGTAGGTGTGTGTGTTAGTGAGTGTGTTAGAATAGATATAAGTGTATATATATATAGGTATCTAGTAGTATATATATAGAGCTATATGTATGTATATATATATATTTATATTTATATATATGTGTGTCTGTAGGTGGTCGTGTGTGTGTGGGGGGGGGGGGGGGGGGGGACTGTCAGCAACAGGGAACAGCAGCAGGCAGCAGTGTAAACCCCCTCAACCAGATTTCAGTATTTTAAAATTATTTTTTAGCTAATTGGAATTATTGCAACTTTTTAAATATTATTTTGCTTACATATCCTATTGTTTGTGTACCTGTCCATCACCTAATTAATTAGAGCATTACACTAGTTGTAATTCTCAAACAAAGTTCACATACCTGTCCTAGACATGTTAGACTATTTTCTTAAATTTTGTACAACTCCCGGATGCTTTATTTTGAGCCTCGTTTGAGACGCACAAATATCGTTACAAAAGTCCGTATTTAAATTCCTATTTTATTTCTTGCTCTTTACCCATCTCTGTACCCCTAGAGATTTGAGGACCAGTAGGCACCTGTTTTGCCCAAACAAAAATACGATAATATTCTAGACTGAATATACTACAATTAGTGTATTGACACCGTAGAAAAATTATGATCCTAACTGCCCCTAAATAATTAGTGAACATCATGCGCAGTATTTATTAAATAATAAATACGGTGACCCGTATCACCTAAAAAACCAGGCCCTGCCCCTGCCCAGACTCACCCCCACACCCCCAGGGCACTCCCCCAGCTTTTCCCCTCATTTTTGTGAAATTTAGTAATTTTAGGAATCATGTGATTTATCAGACAAATTGCGTAATTACGTAAAATACCTATTTTAGGACCTATTTGCAATTTATGAATTTACAGGGGTTTTTCTGCAAAATTTCCTGTGAGGTGTCACCCCCCTATTGGCTGGTGAACGTACACCGTACACGTGTCAGCGGGACCCACCATAAATATCTGAAAATATCAGCCTAGATATTTTAAGATATTAAATTACCTAAATACCCCTAACTATTCATCCTATTTACAAACCTACCCCCAACCCTAATTCCTATATATACTCCCCCCCCCCTTCACCCGAACTCCCCATCCTTCCACCCTCAGCCACCCCCGTCCCCGACCCCTAGCCCTCAGCCTCGCCACCCCCTGGCCTCCTCCCCGGCCACCGGACCACCACCCTAGCCTCCGCCACCCGCCGCCAGCCTCGGCCACACCGCCATCACCAACAACAGCAGCATCACTACCCCCACCACCCGACCGCCCCTAACCACCCCCTCCGGCCGCCTTGGTCCACCACCACCACCACTATCTGCTTCGCCGTCCTCCCCTCCGCCGAACCACCACCTTCCCGCCGTCCCACGGCCACCGCCCCGGCCGTCAGCCTCCCCGCAACTCCTCCCCGACCATCTGACCACAACCCGAGCCGACCCACCCCGACCTTCCTAACCACCACCACCGCCACCACAGACCTCCGCCACCACCACGACCACCTCCGCCGACCTCTCCTCCTCCACCCTGACACCCTGAGCCGCCTCCACCACCACCGCAACCGCCGCCGGAGCTGCTGCAGCTACCGCTGCTACTGCTGTTGCTAACTGCAGCTGCTGCTGCAGTTACTGTTCCGGCCGGCCGCCGTCGGCTCCGCCGCCGTCCTCCTGCCGGCGGCAAGCCCAGTGGGTCCCCCACCTGTCAGGTATATACCCCCCCCTTTCCTGTACGTATACGTATAATTTTATGTATATGTATGTATATATGTATATATATATATATATATTTATATTTATATATATATATGTTATTATATATATTATAATATATATTATAATTATTATTACTGTATATGTACAGTATAATTATACAGTATACATATATTATTATTATATATTTAATATGTATTTAATATATATATTTATGTATATTTATATATATATATATATATATATCTCTATGTATATTTATATATATATATTATATATATAATGTATTATATATTTATATATATATATTATTATTATTATTATTATTATATTTACAATAAATATATATACAGTGTATATATATTTATTATATGTATTATGCATTTTTTATTATTTATTTAAATATGCATTTATTTCATATATATATATGTATATATATATATTTATGTATATACTTAAATGTATAATTTATATATAACATATTACTATATATTATTATTATTATATATTTATTATTGTTATATATTACAGTATATTATATGTATAATACTATTTATATATATACTAAATACTATATGTATATATATATACCTATGTATATAGTATTACTATCATATATTATATGTATATATATGTTTTTTTTATTATTTGTTTATATATATATATACATATATTTTCATATGTGTATATAATCTATTATGTATTATATAATATACATATAAACATATTATTTATATATTATTTAATATTCAGATTATATGTATATATATATATATATATATTTATGTATATATGTATATATATTGTATTATATCTATATAAGCTATATAAAAACAAGTATATTTATATATATATATCCTGCTTTATATTTTATATATATATATATTAATACATATATAATTATGTAGTATGTAATATATATATAACATATGTATTTTTCTCCTTGCATTTATATATATTATATATACTTATATATATATGTGTTATATATATATAAGCTATATTTAAAAACAAGTATATTTATATATATATATATATTTCTTTAAATCTTATATGTACATATATTTACATTACTACATATATATATACTATGTAGTACATAAAATATATATAGCATATAGATATTTTATTATTTCTTCTTACATTTTGTATATATAAATATATAAGTACTTATATTTATTTATCTCTATAAGTATTTATGATGTGTAATATTATTATATATTATTATGTCCTAATACTATATATGTATTAATACATATATATTATTATGTACTTATTTTCATAAGTAAAAATGCTATATATATATTATATATAGGACTTTACATGCATCTATATTTAAATGGTATTTAATGTACGCTTTATATATTTACAAACCCTGTATGTCCTAAACAGAGTACCTCTACGACGCAGTCAGTGACCCCCTGTCACAGGGCCCCTCAGACTTGACTGCAAGAGCAGGTTCTTGGTGCTTCCAGCACAAAGGAGTAGGCAAGTATACCTTGCCAAGTTTTACTGTTTAAATATTAAACTGTTGAATGTTATTATTAGTAAATTTCATATGACAGTAAGTATCTGAGACTGCCTCAGGTACCGTCAGCATGTACGTTGACGTGTAGTGTAATTAACCTAGTCTTTACAGACTTACCATCAACTGTGAGGTTATCCTAATATCCTCTTAGACCCTGACACGGGTACACGCAACAAGGTTGCACTTCATTTTGGGATGCAAGTTTACGTAGTTGATTAGCTACCAGTACGTACGACGTGCATCACGGATTAAAATAAAGTCAGGAAAACTACGACTTGGCATTAGTTACATTGGGCGGGGAGAACGACTAAAAGACGTATGGGACACCCACCTCTTTATCCCGTTACCGCACTCGACGGAGTGATACGGTTGTTATATTTATATATTCCGGTGACCATGCTCCTCGGAGATGGTGTATTGCATAGTGCCCTTGAACGGGGGCATATGTGGCATATATTAGCCAGTCACTACGGATTGGTGAATTACGTCAGCATATGTCTAGCCACACTTTCCCATACGTACTAGGTTGTCTCAAATTGCATTCACTTAGATGGCTAGCACACCCTGCTATTTATTCAGTATTCATATACATGGCATGCTTTTCTGTATCTTGTTATGTCCCACTGAGGACCTGGTTTCCTGCCAGGTTTAGATGAGACACTCTACCCCACAGTACATGGACCTGGACAGGAGACTGGAGATGCCCCTGAGAAACAGTTAGAAGAGATGCCATCAGAGTCTGTCTGAGTACTCTGGAGTTGGAGCTACATCTTCCGAGGACGTTGCACTAGTTATCTTATTTTTCTTATCTTTTGTAGTGGGTTTGTTCCCACCAGATATTATCTGATCTGTATTATGACATTTCAGACTTAGCTATATATATAATCAGCACTATTTTCCATATTTCATGATATTCCTGTGGATGAGACAGATTTACCTGTATTTAGACTTGTAGTATTTTAGGACAGCGTAGCACATCACTTTGGGTCCATTAAATTGGGTAATCCCTTAGTGACGTGTCAGCTGGCCAATGCCACGTGGCCTAGTTCCATATATTTTGGGATTGGGGCGTGACATGGTTTTAGTGGTGGCCCATGCAGGTCCAGTTAATTGCCAGTGGTATGATTACATGCCCAGCAAGCCTGCACTAGGACAGAAATACTAGGTCTCATCCACTCTGATTTCATCCATAAATTCTTGCATCCTGCTTGATTATCATTTATTATTTCCTTCGTACTTTTCCAAATTATTCTATCTTCTTCAGAAATATGGACATACCCAGCGGACACGCTAATAATGGGGTTGACCAAGCAACAGACCCATCGCCAGATGTCCAAAGGACTCCAACTCTTCCGAGAGACCAATCCCCAAGAAGGATGCTGGTCAATCCAACAACCCCAGCCCAGCTAGAAGGGCAAACTTTCCAAGCACCAACACCGCAGGCGGAGACACCTTTGCCTCCACCTCCAGCCCTCTCAGCCCTGATGCCACAGCTTGAGGGACAAACCCAGATGTTCCAATATTTCCAAACCCTGTTGCAGGCTCAGTGGCAACAGACTGAAACCCTGAGACAGGCTCAGTGGCAACAAACTGAAGCCCTGAGACAGACCTTGATAACAGCTCTGGAGATGACAACTGCCCCGGCACTAGCACCTGTCCAACCCCCTAACACTGTTCAAGGCTTTCGCCGAATGAGCCCGAGAAACTTTTCTGGCAACGAAACTCCGGAAGAGATCTCAGATTGGATCTCCAACACGGAAATACTGCTGGAAGGTTCACAGATTCATCCCGACCTATGGATAACTGCAGTAAGGGCCCAACTAAAAGGCAACGCCCATCACTGGTGGGACTCCATCGAGCGCAGCACCGGCAAGAACCATACTTGGGAGCAATTTCTGGAATACTTCAAGGCGAAATACTTTCCAGCCACGGTCAGAGATGATCTGTACTCCCAGTTCCTGCATTTGGAACAAGAAAATATGACCGTCGATGCCTACGACGCAGAATTCAGTCGACTAAGTCAATTCGGTGCAAACCTGATACCCAACGAGCTGGAGAAGGCCCTGAAATTTTATCACGGCCTTACCCTCGAGCTCCAAGGGCATACCACGGCACAGTCAAGGATTTCCTACGAGGAAGTTCTTTCAGAGGCAAGGATACAAGAAGCCATTGGCCGAGAAGTAAGATGCTCAAATCCAACCATATCAGCCCGAGACCAGACCGGAGCAGGAGGACCAATCCGTCACCCGGAAAATCAGGCACCACACAAGACAGGGCCATATCAATGCAAGGAACTTCCGACTTGTCACTATTGTGGCAGGAAAGGACATTATGCCAACAACTGCCGAAGGAAGTATAGACTATGCCTGATATGTGGAGATAATCAACATAGGGCCAGAGACTGCCCACAGCATAGAGAAGCAGCATTCCAGAATGGGCAAGGACCAGCAGCACCAGCCCAGAAAATGCAACCCCCTACTAGAGTTCAGCATTCTCCAGCATCTGGAAGATTTCAGAGGGGACCACCCTTGGCCACTCAGGAATCGCAGTACTATCTAGCCAGACAACAAACCAAAGACAAAGGCACGAGCAGGCCTTTGCACTAGCTGCAGTTGTAGAAGAACCGGAAGGTGAAACCATTTCAGGTACCACTATAGTTACATTATTACCTACAAACTGCATTATTTGATTCTAGAGCTACGCTGTCTTCATATCTAGTAGTTTCGTAGCCATGCAAATAGCCATCTTACCATAGAAGGCATTGTTCCAGTTACCAACATTACTAAAGCATGCTAGTAGTCATGTATAATAGAGTAATGAGAACGCGATTCTTGGTACTTCCAATACCAAACTTCGACGCTGTCTTAGGCATGGATTAATTTAAACCAGTACAAATACTACGGGAAGAGAAGCATCATCTGTAGATCACCAAGTTACCCATTCAGATATAGATAGTAACTAGGATAGCAAATCATAGTAGTTAACCCTAGCTACCGACCGACCTAAGTATTGTTTCCACCTCTAGATAATAATCAGGACTAAGCAAGAATAGATAGGTAGATAGACTTTGATTGCTAGGCTCAAACATGAGAATGAAGTGATAGCTGAGAACTTCAGGTAGTTTTGGGAGTAGAGCAAATGGATTTAAGGAGAGATTATAGACAGATGTTAGCCTTGAGAGAAAATATCATGAACTACCATTAATATACGACCTGTTGTAAACCGGATAATACCCCTATGATTTGGATGAAGGGTATACATAGAGTAAAATAGGAGATTATGTGTTTTGAAGATCCCACCTACCCGAGGAACGATCAGACTTGGAAGAAGAGAAAAACTAAGCCCGAGATACATCAGACCCTTCGATGTGATAGAACACATCGGAGAAATGGATTACAAGATAAACTCTTCCTCAGACGTTGGAAACAGTACATGACGTCTCTCACATATCCCAATTAAGAAGGTACACTCCGAACCCAAGTCATGTGATGGACCATTCAGAGATCACCATCAGTCCAAGCTTATCATACCAGGAGGAGCCGTAGAAATCCTAGATCGAAGCGAGAAGTGTTGCAACGCCAGACTATCTCTTTAATTAGTATTGCATGAAAACATCATGCACCAGGTGAATCAACCTGGGAACGAGAAGAGGATATTCGACAGCGTTTCCCCCATCTATTTCCAGACCAGGGTATGTCTTGATATTTCTAATCAAATTTTCAGTTATCATTATATGTCTTTATCAAAATATTTCAAATCAATCTCTTTCATTATATGTCTGTTTTTATTTCGAGGACGAAATATTCTAAGGAGGATAGATTGTAAACCCCCTCAACCAGATTTCAGTATTTTAAAATTATTTTTTAGCTAATTGGAATTATTGCAACTTTTTAAATATTATTTTGCTTACATATCCTATTGTTTGTGTACCTGTCCATCACCTAATTAATTAGAGCATTACACTAGTTGTAATTCTCAAACAAAGTTCACATACCTGTCCTAGACATGTTAGACTATTTTCTTAAATTTTGTACAACTCCCGGATGCTTTATTTTGAGCCTCGTTTGAGACGCACAAATATCGTTACAAAAGTCCGTATTTAAATTCCTATTTTATTTCTTGCTCTTTACCCATCTCTGTACCCCTAGAGATTTGAGGACCAGTAGGCACCTGTTTTGCCCAAACAAAAATACGATAATATTCTAGACTGAATATACTACAATTAGTGTATTGACACCGTAGAAAAATTATGATCCTAACTGCCCCTAAATAATTAGTGAACATCATGCGCAGTATTTATTAAATAATAAATACGGTGACCCGTATCACCTAAAAAACCAGGCCCTGCCCCTGCCCAGACTCACCCCCACACCCCCAGGGCACTCCCCCAGCTTTTCCCCTCATTTTTGTGAAATTTAGTAATTTTAGGAATCATGTGATTTATCAGACAAATTGCGTAATTACGTAAAATACCTATTTTAGGACCTATTTGCAATTTATGAATTTACAGGGGTTTTTCTGCAAAATTTCCTGTGAGGTGTCACCCCCCTATTGGCTGGTGAACGTACACCGTACACGTGTCAGCGGGACCCACCATAAATATCTGAAAATATCAGCCTAGATATTTTAAGATATTAAATTACCTAAATACCCCTAACTATTCATCCTATTTACAAACCTACCCCCAACCCTAATTCCTATATATACTCCCCCCCCCCCTTCACCCGAACTCCCCATCCTTCCACCCTCAGCCACCCCCGTCCCCGACCCCTAGCCCTCAGCCTCGCCACCCCCTGGCCTCCTCCCCGGCCACCGGACCACCACCCTAGCCTCCGCCACCCGCCGCCAGCCTCGGCCACACCGCCATCACCAACAACAGCAGCATCACTACCCCCACCACCCGACCGCCCCTAACCACCCCCTCCGGCCGCCTTGGTCCACCACCACCACCACTATCTGCTTCGCCGTCCTCCCCTCCGCCGAACCACCACCTTCCCGCCGTCCCACGGCCACCGCCCCGGCCGTCAGCCTCCCCGCAACTCCTCCCCGACCATCTGACCACAACCCGAGCCGACCCACCCCGACCTTCCTAACCACCACCACCGCCACCACAGACCTCCGCCACCACCACGACCACCTCCGCCGACCTCTCCTCCTCCACCCTGACACCCTGAGCCGCCTCCACCACCACCGCAACCGCCGCCGGAGCTGCTGCAGCTACCGCTGCTACTGCTGTTGCTAACTGCAGCTGCTGCTGCAGTTACTGTTCCGGCCGGCCGCCGTCGGCTCCGCCGCCGTCCTCCTGCCGGCGGCAAGCCCAGTGGGTCCCCCACCTGTCAGGTATATACCCCCCCCTTTCCTGTACGTATACGTATAATTTTATGTATATGTATGTATATATGTATATATATATATATATATTTATATTTATATATATATATGTTATTATATATATTATAATATATATTATAATTATTATTACTGTATATGTACAGTATAATTATACAGTATACATATATTATTATTATATATTTAATATGTATTTAATATATATATTTATGTATATTTATATATATATATATATATATATCTCTATGTATATTTATATATATATATTATATATATAATGTATTATATATTTATATATATATATTATTATTATTATTATTATTATATTTACAATAAATATATATACAGTGTATATATATTTATTATATGTATTATGCATTTTTTATTATTTATTTAAATATGCATTTATTTCATATATATATATGTATATATATATATTTATGTATATACTTAAATGTATAATTTATATATAACATATTACTATATATTATTATTATTATATATTTATTATTGTTATATATTACAGTATATTATATGTATAATACTATTTATATATATACTAAATACTATATGTATATATATATACCTATGTATATAGTATTACTATCATATATTATATGTATATATATGTTTTTTTTATTATTTGTTTATATATATATATACATATATTTTCATATGTGTATATAATCTATTATGTATTATATAATATACATATAAACATATTATTTATATATTATTTAATATTCAGATTATATGTATATATATATATATATATATTTATGTATATATGTATATATATTGTATTATATCTATATAAGCTATATAAAAACAAGTATATTTATATATATATATCCTGCTTTATATTTTATATATATATATATTAATACATATATAATTATGTAGTATGTAATATATATATAACATATGTATTTTTCTCCTTGCATTTATATATATTATATATACTTATATATATATGTGTTATATATATATAAGCTATATTTAAAAACAAGTATATTTATATATATATATATATTTCTTTAAATCTTATATGTACATATATTTACATTACTACATATATATATACTATGTAGTACATAAAATATATATAGCATATAGATATTTTATTATTTCTTCTTACATTTTGTATATATAAATATATAAGTACTTATATTTATTTATCTCTATAAGTATTTATGATGTGTAATATTATTATATATTATTATGTCCTAATACTATATATGTATTAATACATATATATTATTATGTACTTATTTTCATAAGTAAAAATGCTATATATATATTATATATAGGACTTTACATGCATCTATATTTAAATGGTATTTAATGTACGCTTTATATATTTACAAACCCTGTATGTCCTAAACAGAGTACCTCTACGACGCAGTCAGTGACCCCCTGTCACAGGGCCCCTCAGACTTGACTGCAAGAGCAGGTTCTTGGTGCTTCCAGCACAAAGGAGTAGGCAAGTATACCTTGCCAAGTTTTACTGTTTAAATATTAAACTGTTGAATGTTATTATTAGTAAATTTCATATGACAGTAAGTATCTGAGACTGCCTCAGGTACCGTCAGCATGTACGTTGACGTGTAGTGTAATTAACCTAGTCTTTACAGACTTACCATCAACTGTGAGGTTATCCTAATATCCTCTTAGACCCTGACACGGGTACACGCAACAAGGTTGCACTTCATTTTGGGATGCAAGTTTACGTAGTTGATTAGCTACCAGTACGTACGACGTGCATCACGGATTAAAATAAAGTCAGGAAAACTACGACTTGGCATTAGTTACATTGGGCGGGGAGAACGACTAAAAGACGTATGGGACACCCACCTCTTTATCCCGTTACCGCACTCGACGGAGTGATACGGTTGTTATATTTATATATTCCGGTGACCATGCTCCTCGGAGATGGTGTATTGCATAGTGCCCTTGAACGGGGGCATATGTGGCATATATTAGCCAGTCACTACGGATTGGTGAATTACGTCAGCATATGTCTAGCCACACTTTCCCATACGTACTAGGTTGTCTCAAATTGCATTCACTTAGATGGCTAGCACACCCTGCTATTTATTCAGTATTCATATACATGGCATGCTTTTCTGTATCTTGTTATGTCCCACTGAGGACCTGGTTTCCTGCCAGGTTTAGATGAGACACTCTACCCCACAGTACATGGACCTGGACAGGAGACTGGAGATGCCCCTGAGAAACAGTTAGAAGAGATGCCATCAGAGTCTGTCTGAGTACTCTGGAGTTGGAGCTACATCTTCCGAGGACGTTGCACTAGTTATCTTATTTTTCTTATCTTTTGTAGTGGGTTTGTTCCCACCAGATATTATCTGATCTGTATTATGACATTTCAGACTTAGCTATATATATAATCAGCACTATTTTCCATATTTCATGATATTCCTGTGGATGAGACAGATTTACCTGTATTTAGACTTGTAGTATTTTAGGACAGCGTAGCACATCACTTTGGGTCCATTAAATTGGGTAATCCCTTAGTGACGTGTCAGCTGGCCAATGCCACGTGGCCTAGTTCCATATATTTTGGGATTGGGGCGTGACAAGCAGCCACAACAGCTGCAGCAAGAGCAGCAGCAATGTGCAGCTGCTGCAGCAGCAAATCCAGCAACAGTGGCAGCAGCGTACGCAGTAGCAGCCGCAGCAAACGCAGCGCTAGCAGCAGCAGCAAGCTCCAGAATAGCGAGGGCTAGTGAGGGAGGAAGAGAGATTGATATATATATGTTGATAGATAGATATATAAATAGATAGATAGATAGGTAATAAATAGATAGATATCTATAGATAGTTAGATAAATAGATAGGTATCTATAGATTTGTTAGATAGATAGTTAGTTAAATAGATAAATAGATAATTAGTTAGATAGATGCATAGATAGATAAATAGGTATATGTTAGATAGATCAATAGATATCTCTAGATAGGTAAATAGGTATATAGATACATAGTTAGATAAATAGATAGATAGATGCCTAGATATAAATATATAATAAATAGCTAGTTAGATAGTTAGATAGATAACTAGATAGGTAAATATTAGATAGATAGTTAGATACTTAGATTGATAGATAGACATAAACATAGATAGGTAAATGTTTAGATAGATAGATAGATTGATAGATAGCTAAATATTAGATAGATAGTTAGATATCCATATCTATATGCATAGATATATATGTATAGATATATACATAGCTAGATAGATAGTTAGATATCTAGGTATAGATATATATATATATTTGAGGGTAAGGTAAGGTAAGGTAAGGTATTGGGTGTAGATACCTAGGTATATGCCTATATGTATTAGATATATATATATTTTAGCCTAGATTATAGCTAGATATTTATGTTTATGCATAGTTAGCTAGCTAGAGGGGTAGTCGGGTTGAGTTTAGAGCGGTATCTCAATACCTTGAGATACCGAGGTATTTCAATACCTTGAGATAACCAAGGTATTGGGTTTCGAGCGGGGTAATTGAGCATTAGCCTAGGAAATGTCTTGGAGTGATTTTTATATGCTTATGTGTATATTTACGCGTGCTAGCATAGGTTTTAGAGGGTATAGGCGGGGTATATAGTGTAGGTTGAGGTATCGGATACCGAGGGTATCCCGGTATCTCAAGGAGGCGAGTTTGTGAGTTTTCTAGCTTAATGACCTCGGTTTGACCTAGAATTTTAGGAGCACCCTAGTTTGACCCAGACTTGACCGTAGTTGACTCGGTTGACCGCCAAAGTCAACTTTTGACCTAGTTTTGACCCAGAGTTGACTTTTTGGACCCAGAGTTGACTTTTTGATCCAGATTTCACCGGTTTGACCCGTTTGACCTAGAACGACCCTAGAAGCCTATTTTTAGTTATTTTATATCTGTTTAACTCATTAGAACCCTGTTTAACCTTGCTTTTCGCATTAGGTCCTTGCGACACCGGTTCGGATCGCCAGTTGCTCAGGACGTCAGGCGAGTACATTCTCTGATAGTTTTCATTATCTGATGATTATTATGATTCAGCTTCTAGTATAGTATCATCTGATTTTTCTGGCACAACACGGGACACTGACTGGTATTTCTGGATTCATTTACTTGCGACACGTACATTTTATGTTTCTGGCCTCTATTCTGGAATCACTACTGGCATCACCTACAGGCATCACTACAGGCATCATTCATGTTCAGGCTGGACTCATCTTGATTTGCGTGTCGGGTCTTGGATCCACTTGTATTAGTCAGGGCAGAGAAATACTCGAGTAGACATGTAAACATTTCTATCTGGCATCATCAGGAATCACTCCCTCTGGTCTAATCTGGAATGATAGCAGCCGCGCACCCAGTGCGCGGTGAGCCGTACTTACCCCTAGCCGTTTACATGTCGAAACAAGTATTTCAAAGACACCGAGTTCATTCTTTATAGTCTGGACTCACTTGCATTCTTGTTGGTCTCACTTACATGTTTCTGGACTTGACTCACTACATATTTTTCATGCTGGACTCACTACACGTTCATGTGCACAGACTTACTCTTAGTGTAGATTTCTTGTATCTTACAGTTATTACTATCTTGCTCTGATATCCATGCATCTTTACCTTTATGCACCAGTTATACATTTTTCCTTGTTTCATACGTGCTTCATTCTTCTTGCTACTTGCTATAACTGTTTTATAGTTTTTATCATTTAAATAGAACTGCTGTTAGAGATGTACTTGCTCCAGTCCTGACTGGACATATTTTTCAGAGTATCCGGAGGATTGGTGTCCGACGTTTTATGGACCTGAGCCTGTCGATGGTGCAGACAGGGACCCTGTAGCTTAGGGGTGATTTCCGGGTTGGTAGCCGGGATCACTGAGACCTTGTTGTTATTTTTATTAGCTTTAGCACCGGATTTGTCTCCGGTTTTGGATTGAGACCTTGTTTGTATATTATTTTTGGATGATGTATTATTATTATTGATGTTGTGGTGGTTTTAGTTGTTGTTGGTTAGACTTTGGAGTTGTTAGATCTCTGTGTTATCTTATCGTGCTTAGATTCGTGATTGAGTATATTGTGATTATCTTTATGATATTTGCTCCTCCGTTTGGAGTTGAGATCTTGACAGGTTTATATATTGATTGTGTGGTTGCCCTCCTTTTGGAGAGGTCATGGCCGATTTTTGTGTGAAATTATTATCTAGATAGTTGACCTAGACAGCGTTCTACCGCCGATGCTGCGGCGTAGGCTGGACGTACCCACGACTCATGCCCGATTTTCCGGGTACGGGTCGTGACACGATGCACGTGCGCGAATGAAAAAGGTGGAGCCGCCATCACCATTCCTCCTCCTGCTCCGCTTCCTCCCCTTCTGCTTCTGCTGCTGCTTCTCCTTCTCCTCCGCCGACTCCTCCTTCCTCTTCCTCTACTGCTCCGTCCTTCTCCTCCGGACACGTGCACCGTATGGTGCACGTAACGACGTGTGGCAAATAGTACGATTTAAAAAATAAAATTAAAAAAACGTAACATTCTTCTTGGTGAGCTGACTATTACTTGTTTAATTATATTTTTATTCTTACTTGTTTAATTATATTTTGCTTTTCGATTTCCTTCCCATGGTTTTAGATTACATGTTCACTCATTTTGCTCAAACTAATGGGGGTTTTCATTTTTGTTCTAAGCATATGCTAAGCGTAAAATGGTTCATTTTTTTTTCACGCAAAAAAAAATAGTAAAAATATTCATCATTTCGCTCAAAAGTTATTAAATGTCAAACTAGGTCAAATTAGTGTGGATGTTCACCAAACTAATTTTAAAATGGTTTTAGGATGAATGAAAATGATATATGACAACCCTTGAGTGAAATGGTAAAATTCTACTCTAGCTTTGGTGGTTGAACAAAAAAAAAGGACTAATAAAAAGGCTATATTACAACTTGATACCCTCAACTATTCAAGTTTTTCAACTTGATATCCTGAACTTTAATATGTATTAACTTAATACCCTCTCCTCATTCTCTCTCTAATGGTGTTAACCTAAAATTGAAAATAATAAAAAATTCCTTCTCCTATTCTCTCTCCCTCCCTCCCTCCTTTCTCTCTCTGATAGCCCTCGTTCTCCTTCTTCTCTGGCCACGGCGCAGCAATAGCAACAACAACAACAACGGTCGCAACAACGAGGATTAGGGCACAAAAACTATGTCACGTCCCAGTCCCAAAATGTCACGACCCGCACCCGGTAATTCGGGCACGAGTGCGTGGGTACGTCCAGCCTACGCCGCAGCATCGGCGGTAGTACGCTGTCTAGGTCATTTTCTGGGATCAATAATTATCTATCTCATCCACAATAATGAACATGTAAGAATAATCACAGGAAATAGGAATGCTAAGATTTCATAATATTTAATCTGTGACAACCAATCCACAGTTAATACAGCCAGAAGATAAATCGGGGACAAACCCGAGTATATGCGGAAAGGAAATAAAATAAGTAGCTACTACTAACTACTCTGCAGAAGTATCCTCCTGGGTGGGAACTGGCTCCTCATATGGGTCACCTGCTAACTCATAGTGGCCATAATAGGTAGGGGCAAGGTCCTCATCATCGCCTAAAACAACGGATCCAGTCAGGAAAGGAGCAAAGTACACAATGCACAACAAGATTAAACTAAATATTTATGACAATTAGATTGAGTATCATATTGAGAATATGTATAAAAGAACAACAGTATCTCAGAGTTAATGCTATAAACAGGAATATGAGAAAACAGGGATAAATAAGATAGGAAATGAAACTACAACAGTCAGCAAGAACTATAACAAGACCAGGAGCTATCTGTGTGAACTTGTGTTTATTTTAGAATACATAGTTGGCATGTAGGGGTTTATAAGGCTAATCCGGCCGTCATAGACGGCTATTAAACATGAATAATCGAGATCCGGCTGAGGGTACAGTCGCGCACCAACATCTATTAAACACGATAGGGGGGAAGGGTAAACTACATGCCTTCTAGTATTCTCCCACCCGACATGAAAAGCAAGACATGAAATACAGTATCCAAGACATGAAATCCAGTATTCTAGCACTACGTGTAATCATCAATGGTACTAGTAAAGCAGGGAATTAATTATCACAATATAAAGATTAACTTGAAGTGCAGGTACTTGCCTGATGTTTGGATCCAAAATAATTGTACTCGGGGGAAATATTCCAGAGGTGAGTCCAAAAGCTGAAATAGACATTACCATCACGCTCAGAAGATATCAAATAGCTAGAAACGCCTGTCCTTGGGTCTAATTTGGAGACAAGGGCAAAAACGACAGTTTCGGGTCAAAACGGGGTCCGCAGGTGGGCCCGCTTTGCACCGAAAAACGTGTCCGGGTCAACGATCTCCAAATTCACCAAACTTAGTGTCAACAGGTCAGGAACGATGATACGAACCCAACGGAACTTCCAGATTTGGATTCCGATGAGCCGATCACAAAATCGCCCGTCGAGCGGGGCCTGTGGGGCCCACGACACGCGATTTCGTCAACGTTCTCAGAACCGAACCAAACTTGACCCACAGGACCAGCGTATCGCTACGAGTCCGATGGTGCAAGTTTCGTCTCGATCCGACGAGTGTACAAAAAGTTAGGACGAATTGCAGAAAAGTCGGATACGGGGCGATGTCCGCGGATACGCGTTGATTCCGGTGTGCACGCACACCCGAATCAGCTTCCGCGAAATCTCACACGTCCGTATTGATGGCGCGCACGTATCTGTAAAGACTGCACGCGACCAAGTCGTCCCGTTTGGCGGGGCGTACTCAGTTCCGGGGTAAAACATGGTCTGATTTTTCCTGTTTTTGGATCGCGGTGTGCGATCACCACAGGACGCGATGCCCCGAGCGGTTTATCCGGGCACCGAGAGGGTCATACAGGCTTCGCAACGCAATTTGCGAAATTGAAAACGGAGCTTCGAGCAAGAAGATACACGCACCTGAACAGGACCCAAAAACCTGAACTTGATCGTGTCCGACACGTGTCCGACACGGTCGGACACAGGAAATCGAATTAGGGTTAGGATTTGGGGATTCCGGCGAGGGGTTGTCACGCCCCGATCTCCCGCAGGCAATCGGCCATTCTCGCTAGGCGGGAATCACCCTCGCCAGCGCTCCCGCGGAACGATCGCTTAACCCATTCGGGCGTGATGCCGCACGAGCGTGAGCCACGCCCGTGCAAGGCCATGGTTCATTGGCTGGCGGTTAGAGTTCTAAGCCACAGAGTCGCACAGATTGTCCGAGTGCAGCGGAGTCATGAACGCATAGCGATTCGATAACAGGTTCACTGAGTCGACAAATATAGCAGAAGCATCGAAACAAGTAAAGTAATCTCTTTATTGATATGAAACATGTATTACAGACGGCGTATAGCCGAGATTACAAGTCGCTCAAGCCTCTCTCTTTGAAACAGTAAAAGCGTGCCAAATGGCTACAACTGTGGAATGAATGTACAGGTGATGGTCAGGCGATGTTCACAACTTATGTCTTGTATATGTGCTTCAGTCCCGGACGCACCGTTGCAAGGCTTCAGAGGGAACTCCTGGCCTTAGCACGCATGTTGGAGGCGTCCGCACCGAACGAGGTTCTCCCGCACCCTGCATACAAACTGGTGGATTATCAGTACATTGAATGCACTGGTGGGGAAGCTACTCGCCCGCTCAACAAATCCAAACACGTAATACAGGTTCCGTGCACAACTATTAAGTTGTCTTTCTAGTTGCCTTAGGATCAGTTCATGCAAACATTGAACAGCTTAACGTGTCGGGCAGTGCGCCGTGCAACATGAGAGGAAACACGGCGAGACTTACCAACTTACCATCTCTTCCCTGTCCAAGGCAACATTAAGGCAACATTGTTAATTCGAGCAGAGGCATGTATAAACATTCAGGAGGCAAGCATATGCATACACGAAGGGTCGTTTAAACATGATCGTTCAGGTGTTCAGTTGTTGCGATGCAGTGACTCGCACGCGGATAGCCGCTAAGCGAGGATGACTTATCTATATGAACACGGTCGCTGGCAAAGCCATTATGGACACTAGTCTTAAACGAGAGTAGTTTGCAACGAAAGTACAGTGGGTGCTACAAGCCATCTCGTTTAGTACAGTAGACTATACAGTAAGTTCAGCCATGGAGCGGATGGTATGCAGCGAAAGAACGGTAGGTGCTGCACACTATCTCGTCCAGTACAGTTGGCTGAAACAGTGGAGTTCCATCCGGATCGGAGCGGCCCCAGTGCCCCGGAGACCGTCCGTGGAACTATGCCTCATTTCCGAGTTGTCCGCGACATGCAGGTCAGGGTCAGGGTCAGTTTCTCCTTCACTAGATACTCGAGTACTGTAGAACAGGAGTACAGTGGTACAGTGGTACAGTAGAACAGTATAACAGTAGTACAGTAGTGCACGATTACAGGAGGTGCTTGAATCATGATTCTGTACAGTGATTAACTTGTCTTGATGCATTCCCCTGGTTCGGGGCTGCCTGGTGACATAACGGTCCCGGATACTCGCAGGAACATTCAGGTACGGAACGACTACGTAGTAGTCTCCCGGGGTTTGGATGAAAACACGGTAACAATCAAGCAGACAAGCATGCGTTCTAAGGAACATAATCAGCACGTTTGCTCGGGCCCGAAGGTAGTCCGAGAGATGAAACCGTTAAGGGACTTAGCATGCGAGGGTCTGAATATAAGCAGTATTTCAATTTCCATGTTCTAGCATAGCAATACAGGTTGGGATTATTCCCTTAGCTAGGTGCGTTGGATTTATTAGCATGCAGGGGGTGATTCACCTAGCGACTAGCATATATGATTCCAGATTTTATGTGTGCTGGCTAAGCAAAGACAAGTTCACCGTAGCCACCCACCTTAGCGATGATTCGCCTCGGTAGAGCGATACGTCTGAGCGAGCCTCTGAAAGCCCAAGCCGGATTCCTGTAGGGACAAGTCTGGATATCCTTTGCTTCTTGATCGAGGCAAAGCGGGTCGGGACAGTTGCACTATTGCCGATTGAGACGGCAGTCCGCTTGAGCGGAACAGGGTGTTACAGGGGCGGCGCTGGGCTGCCGGGCTGAGGCGGAGGGGGCCGGGGACGGCGCGGCGAGGCGGCGGCCGGCTCGCGGCGGCGCTGGAGGCGGCGCGGCGGCGCTGCCCTAGACGCTGCTGCTGCTGCTGCGGGCTTCGTCGACGGGGCGGCGAGGCGGAGGGATGGCCGGCGGAGGAGGAGGGCCGGACAGTGGCGGCGTCGACGGCGCTCGGTGGAGGCGAGGCGGGGCGACACGGAGGCTGAGGGGGTAGGCTGGCGGTGGTGGGGATCGACGGCCAGGGGAACGGGGGTTTAAATAGGCGGGGCGAGCCGGGCAAGGCGGAGGGGATTTCGGAGATGGCGGAGCTGCGGAGGTCGTGGGGTGAGGCGCGGGCGGAGCGGGCCGGAGGCGGCGGCTCCGCCGCGAGACGCGGCACGGGGGGGGGGTGACGTGGTCAGGGATGCGGGTAGCGGGTCTCGGGTCGGGTCCGGCTGATCCGACCCGACCCTCGAGGGTCTGGGCCGGGCTCGGGCCCAATGGGCCGGGCCGGGCTGCTGGGCTGGAAGAATAAAAGAAAATAATAGTAATAATAATAATAATAATAATAATAATAATAATAATAATAAAAAATAGTTAATTAATAAATAGGTAAATAGTTTTTAGGCATTTAAAAATAGGTCTGAGGCCCAATAAATTCCAGAAAAATTATCCTAAGTCCAGTTTTTCATTTTACACCCAAAAATATTATTTCTATAATATTTTAATATTATTTATTAATAATTAAAAATTATTTAATAATTAAAACCTTGATTTTAATTACAGAAAATTCCCAGAAAATTCCAGAAAATTGTGAAAAATTCCAATTTTAATATTTTTTGAAAAATTAGGGGCTTACACAAAATACTGAGGGACTAGCCACGTGGCAATGGCCAGCAGCACACACCAATGGGCAAACCTAATTTAATGGACCCATCGGGGTGTACTTAAGCTGTAAAACAACAGTAAGGTCTAATATACTAATCTCATCCACAGGAATAAAACAATCAATATCAGAAATATAAAGCAATATCAAGTCTCAATAAAATATATCTCGGGGAACAACCCGATGATAAGTCAAATACAATAGTTCATTAAACAAGAAATAAAGATCACCTCGTCCTCGGGTTCTGGTACTGCTCCAATGTCAGCTTCTGTTCCGTACACCTCGGGGTAGATCTCCTCTGCTAAACCCGGGGATGTAATCCGGATTCCAGGTCCTCATAGGACATAGGTACAAGAATAACTCAAACCAAATAAATGCAGTGCGGCAATAAATGAATCAATAGGGCATAATATGTAACCAGCTATGTGATATGCAAATGAGAGCATTAATCATACTCAGGCTGAGACTACTATAGGCTCTGTGTCGGGGAAACCCATAGCAGCATTTTCTCGAAGGGCCAGTAAATGTGTCAAAGCTCTGTGTCAGAGTCTAAGGCACCTCCAATAATAATATATATATAATATAATCAGCCTTTGATATGGTAATACTCTCCCCACTCAATGTAACCACACGTCTCATGTCCACGATGTCTCATGTCCATGTCACACAGGATCATGACCTCTAACTGATGCAACAAGTCATAATGATAGCTAAGTATAAGTAATGTCTATGTCACGAATCATGTATCCTATACAGAATCACCATGAATATCTTAGGAAGATTCTGTCTCATGAACAGTGTCAAGTGTCCTGTGGTATGACGTACTTGATAATGCAAGCACGAAGAAATATAGGGTCGCGATATCAATCTTTAGGTGACGTTACACAACTCCGCGTACGGCGTTGACACCCGAATATTATTCGGACGTTAAGTAATATCACACGGTCCTAGGTTGAACATTTATATCATATAATTAAATCAAGGAAATAATAGAAAACAAGTGCTGCAAGTATGGTAAGGTACACTTGCCTGGGGTTCAGACTCTAATTGCTGCTCTGGTATCAGCAGGATCTGCAGATACTCCTCCGGTTGCTGAAATAAACGTTACCATCATGTTCAGAAGATATCAAATAGCTAGAATTGCCTGTCCATAAGTTCAATTTGGACACAAGGACACAACTATTATCCAGATGACAGGGTTAAGTGTAACATAGACAGATCACAAAAGTCGTCACGAAGTAGTTTCAGTTGGTGGAATATTGAGAGGTTTAGGCGGCCAGTAGTTGTGGTTGTTTCTCTTCCTTATTGGATATAGCTAAAATATTGAAGGTTGAGCTTTGGATTATTTAAAGTGAGTATTCATATTACTACTTATGGAATTCACTCTTCTATTGCCATTAATGTTATTTTGGAGTACTGCTCAGCGTGATTAAAAAAAACTGATAATGATATTTGGCAAAACACGATGCACGTGCGCGAATGAAAAAGGTGGAGCCGCCATCACCATTCCTCCTCCTGCTCCGCTTCCTCCCCTTCTGCTTCTGCTGCTGCTTCTCCTCCTCCTCCGCCGACTCCTCCTTCCTCTTCCTCTACTGCTCTGTCCTTCTCCTCCGGACACGTGCACCATATGGTGCACGTAACGACGTATGGCAAATAGTACGATTTAAGAAATAAATTTTAAAAAAATGTAACATTCTTCTTGGTGAGCTGACTATTACTTGTTTAATTATATTTTTATTCTTACTTGTTTAATTATATTTTTCTTTTCAATTCCCCCCCTGTGGTTTTAGATTACATGTTCACTCATTTTGCTCAAACTAATGGGGGTTTTCATTTTTGTTCAAAGCATATGCTAAGCGTAAAATGGTTCATTTTTGTTCACGCAAAAAAAAAAGTAAAAATAATCATCATTTAGCTCAAGAGTTATTAAATGTCAAACTAGGTCAAATTAGTGTGGATGTTCACCAAATTAATTTCAAAATGGTTTTAGGATTAATGAAAATGATATATGACAACCCTTTAGTGAAATGGTAAAATTCTACTCTAGCTTTGGTGGTTGAACAAAAAAATTGGACTAATAAAAAGGCTATATTACAACTTGATACCCTCAACTATTCAAGTTTTTCAACTTGATATCCTGAACTTTAATATGTATTAACTTAATACCCTCTCCTCATTCTCTCTCTAATGGTGTTAACCTAAAATTGAAAATGATAAAAAATACCCTCTCCTATTCTCTCTCTCTCTCTCTCTCTCTCTCTCTCTGATAGCCCTCCTTTTCTGGCCATGGCGCAACAGTAGCAACAACAACAACAACGGTCGCAACAACGAGGGTTAGGGCGCGATCGACGAGGGTGGGGACGCAACATCAAAGGGGGGATGGCAGCATCAGCAAAGGGAGGGGGGAGGCTGCTACGGTGTGGAGACATTTTAGTCCATATATATATATAAAACTGAAAATCTAACGGTGAGTGACGGAGGATATAAACATAAAAATTATTAATAGTGAATTGTATTAAGTTAGTAACTATTATAGTTTAGGACACAAAGTTAAAAAAAACTTGAATAATTGAGGGTATCAAGTTATAATTTAGTAAAAATAAAAAATAAAAAAATCCAAGAGTCAACTGGAGTCATAGTCCAACAACAAGTAGTGGATTAGTAGCCCTCTGTAAATTCAAGGGTTATTTAGTAACATGGTCTCATATATATATATAAAAATTGAGGGTTGTGTCTACAAAATGTCCGTCACTAGATTTTGGGTCTCGAAATACTGTTCACTAGCCTACGTGAACAGTATTTTCGAAATCCAAAGTCTAATATCGAACAATTTGCAGATCCAAACTCTAATTTTAACTATTATGTGATATCCTGTTACTAAATAACCCTAAGTTCAATGCAGACCGTCCAAACCTTTTCTAATCAAGATTCCATCCTCAGCCTCAACTTCACGCAAACCCTAAAGTCCCAAAGTAAACTTCTTCTTCTTCTTCTTCTTCTTCTATCTTTCTAAGGATTAGAAGAAAGAAAGGAAAGAAGCAGCGATGGGAGTTACGAAGGAAGACGTAGAAGCTGCACTCACTTCCTCCCTCAACCCATCACATCTTGTAATTCCACTTCCCCCACTTCCCTTTCTTCTTCTTCTCTATCTATCTATCTATCTATCTATCTATCTCATACTTTGTGTTTCCGATATTTTTTTTTCAGGAAGTGGTCGACACCTCCGGAGGGTAATTCCATAATCTCCCTCACCCCTCGTTTTTTTATGTCCTTTATTATTTGTTTGATGTTGGATCATATTTTCTACACACTATTTTTGTTGAAAAAAGTTTGCGCTGTTCAACTTTACACATTCTAAAACCAACACACAAAAGACAATTTAGCAATGGGTTATTTAGTTTTAGGGTCTTGCATAATATTGGCAATTTGTGTTTTGGTCGCCATATTGTCCAAAAAGAGTATTTGGTCTCGTCCTAACGGTTAACTTGGACTGACAGTTAGATCTCGTTTAGGTCTTTATAATATTCGAAATTTTCGTTTAGTTTTAGGGTCCTGTATAATATTTAAAAGGGTTATTTACACTATCCCTAAGTTTTTGTTTATTACACGGGATACCCCTACTTTTAAACTAATTACACTGACCATCCTTCCTTTAGAAAAAAAAATAAAAATAAAAATAGGAATAGTTAGGGTTATAACTTTTTTTTATATCTTAAAGTAAGGGTACTCCGTGTAATAAACCAAAAAAATAGGGGTGGTCAGTGTAAATAGTTTAAAAGTAGGGGTACCCCTTGTAATAAACATAAAACATAGAGATAGTTAGTGTAAATAATCTTATTTAAAATTTGCGTTTAGTTCTCCATTTTGGACGTCAGCCCAAGTCAACCGTTGGATGAGGCCCAAATCCTCTCCTGGACAATTTGGAGACCTAAACGCAAATTTTAAATATTATACGAGACCCTAAAACTAAATAACCCTTTAACAATTCCACAACACAAACATTGATAGGACTATCAATCTGCTTCCGGCCTGGATCATACTTGCATATAAATACCCTGTGAAAAAAACAAAAGCAACATTTGAAATGTCCTATTTGTGTCGGTGTCCAATATGTGTTCTACACGACGTGACATGGCCATGACTTTTTTTTGGGTAGTGTTTCTTGTGTTTGTGCTTCCTGACACTACCTTATCTAGCACTTTTTTTCTTTTGTTGTTGAGTATGAGGTTGCCGCTTATATTAGTGGACCTGATAACGGAATTAGAGTGATACTTTTCCTCAACATTCACTAACATGTGGAACCCGGTACAGTGCTTTCAAGGCTTTTTCCACTTGCCCACCTGTCAGTGACCCGGTGAATGTTTAGAAGAAATTTAGATAATGACTTCTCGAAAAAGCATATAAATTGGTAGAGGACATAGTTTTGAACATCAGTTACAAATTGGAGGTATATAGAGAAAATTACTGAACCAAAGTTGCAAATTGAAGGTATCTCAATGTTAGAAAATTAAGTATACAATATTTAATTCAGTAGAAGAGAAACTTGGAGGTTCCCCACATTACACTTTCTGAAACTGTAAATACGTGCAAATTTTAAATTGTGTGATTTTTAAGTGAATTTCTCAAATTTGCTGATTGAAACTTCATCAATTATAATTGAATTAAATAGATGCGGAGCGAGCTTCGAGATAGAAATAGTCTCAGAGAAGTTTGAAGGGAAGAGGCTGCTGGAAAGGCATAGGATAGTGAATGGTGCACTAGCCGAGCAGATGAAGCAGATACATGCTCTTTCCATCAAGAAGGCAATGACCCCTTCCCAATGGAAACCTCAAGAGGCAGTCAACCAGGCTTAAAGTTGATCCTTTCCTTGGTTTGTCTTACTGAAAACTATGGTTTCTACTGATCTGCATCATACATGTACACTTCTTATTAATAAGTCAATACTGGTTTGCTATGGAGTTGCTCTGGGGTTGATAAGCAATCAATAAAGTAATAATTGCAACATCCTCTTTGTTGAGTGGGTAGGTAGTTGTTTAGTTATTCCGGTAAATTGCTTGTTCTTGGATGTGCGTTCGAGTTGATTTGACCATTTTACTACTGCAATCTTACTAAGTACTTTTGATTCGACATGTGGGTACACAGTGGCCTAGTTGTTTGTTTGATGGCTTCCATTGACACAAATCCTACATGGGTTAGAGCATCTCCAACCCTATTGTCTTGTAATTTGGTGTGATTCCTAGTGGCACGAGGCACATGACAATGTCTTTCCTAGGTGGCAAAACTATACTCACAAATGACATTGAAGTAAAAAAGTCTTCTCCAATGCAAAAGTATTGAGATGCTTACTTTTTTCCAACTTCCAAGATAACTTTTCATCTTTTTCCTTTTTTCTAAATATTTTTTATTCACAATTGATGACATGGAGGTGAAGACATTGTCAAGTGCATTGTCTAGAACTAGACAACCAACTTCATAGTGTCTTCTATAACTTTTACCACATAAGTTTTACAATTTACTTGACAATTGCATTGGAGAAGGATTTTTTGAATAAAATTTTGTCATTCCTATGTGGCAACAACTTTTTCCAAAGTCACAATAGGGTTGGAGATGCTCTTATATAGGAACTGCAAAAAATTGCTAATACATTTTGAAATGTCAGTGGGGTTTACTTGTTTGGTTTGCTTCGGCTATTTATATCTCTTGGAGACTTGTGGGATCCAGCTATTTTGTTATTCTGGCAAATGATCCAGTTTTGCTTTTTAGTTTCAAGGTAATGACTATTTATCAAATAGGCAACCTTACCACATACACCCATTAATATAATTATTTGTGGACTATATTCTTATGATGTTATCCTTGAGGATTGATAATTTGGAATCTCCAGTTTGGAAACATGCACATTCTTCTGTCTTATTAAAACTGATCGTTTTGATCTCTACTTCGGAATCCTTAAATAGTGTTGGAACAAAATATACATGGGAATGGGGAATGTGAAAAAGATGAAGATGTAAACAGAAGAGGATAAAAGAAGATTGAGCAAGATACATGATTAGCATTTATTTTTTTACCCTTTTACTAGGAATTCAAGCCAAAACCATGTAAAAGCAACAAATCAAAGTTCTTGAAGAGGGTTCAACAATGAAGACTAAAATGGAAACCAAGTTCCTTGGATTAAATACATAAGCGAGACGTATTATATTTTGATAGCGTTTGTGGCTGTAACTGGTAAGGTTTGTATGGTTACAACCTGTTGCAACCTATGCTGCACATCTGACCACATTACATGGACATGACTCCAGTTCTGGCATGTGGATATATTTTGGTCCGATGTGAACTTGACACTGCTTTTGGGGTGTCACTGCTTTCTTGACTGCTAGTCTGCAAGTAATTGGTGATTACTTAGTGGTTCCTTGGTAGACATAAGGATGGCATCAATTTAGATGATCAGTTTGGAGTTTATGGTTTTTGGAATATTATTTTTAGAGTAAGTAACTATGACCTTGGAATATTAATTTGAGAGTATGAACTTCATACTTCTAGAAAATGTTATTGATGATGTTCAACTAGTTAACTTGTAAGCAAATTGCAAGGTTCTATATGTTTAAATAGCATATAAAATCTGTTCACAACCCTATTTTTTACAGCACTAAAGCAGGCTGGAATTTGTTGAGGTACTTTTGAATAAAAACGGCAAAATATACTAACTGTCAGTTAACCTAGAAGGCAAGATTTGGTTGAAAGAAAACCATCAAGTATGGTAGAGTAATATAGGTTTAT
This sequence comes from Iris macrosiphon, assembly GCA_036927795.1. NCBI lineage: Eukaryota > Viridiplantae > Streptophyta > Magnoliopsida > Asparagales > Iridaceae > Iris > Iris macrosiphon. The sequence goes on from JAYESA010000015.1 coordinate 7,960,090, forward strand.
TAGGGACTAAATTGGAGCTGATTTCATGAGCCTACCAATTAAGGTTGAATCAATAATATGTAAATTCGGTGGTTAGGAAAGAGTAAAAAAAGATCAACAAAGGAGAAGAGGGAAAGTTCACTTGTAACTGTGTTTCACCTGTTAAACTCACAAAATATGTACAGGTTTGTTCCTTGAAGCAAATATTCTACACATATTTGGAACAGGACAGTTGAGATAACTACAAGAACTCACTTATATTAAGTGATGAAAATATAAAGAAAAGATTAATCAAATGAGTGAAAGACCCACGTTTTGGCTCTATAATTCTAGACTTAATAGTTTTAATAGGATCGTGAAGTCCCCCAAATTGAAAATTACTACTATACTTAATCCTAACACGGAAAAAAATAGTTCCAACATATAATCAAACTTTATTCACCAAATTGCACTCTTTACTTCAACAATGTGGAAATGTTGGAGAACATTTGGTCACAGTTCTTTCAAAATAGTAGGAAATATTTTCATGATATTGAAGGAAAGTCTACTTTAATTGTGCAGATGAACTTGTTTTTATTGTTCATGCGTGCATAGTGTCACGCTATTATGGTAATTGATATTTGTTATAGAGGAAATGAGGGCTTTGTTCTTGTTGGATATTTGGAAAAGACGGCATTTGTGATTTCATTAGGCATGTATCCATTCAGTTTTGGTGACATTCTATGGTGAATTTGTCAGAAAAATATGAACTCCAGGATTGGGGTTAGAAGAATGAAATTTCTTTACACAAGTTTAAATACCATGTCCCATGCAGCTCCATATTATAGCAGTTAATTTTGGGGACTCATGTTGCAGCATTTTATTGTCTAATTGCAGTTTCTTTGTTAAGAATACTAGAGCGCTTCATCCTTCTTTACTAGTAAACGTTTTTTGCTTTCTACTTACGAAACCCTACATGAAAGTTTATCCGTTTCCAGTCTACATGTTTCATAGCATCATATCCTTTGTTGTTTGAATCTTATGAAATCATTTTAAGTTTACGTATGTTCAAATTCTGTAATGTATTGGTAGGGATTTGCCATTGTTAGGGATTTGCCAATTGACTGTGCGCGAAGAACTGCATATTAGAGAGTATGGATTACTTTTCCCTTGGCATGAATTCGTTGCAAACAAACAAAGTAAAAGAATAATTTCCACCAAACTCAGCTGGCACTTGTGGTCAGCTAGGAGAGGTATAACCGGTGGTCTTGGGATTAAACTGCGGGAGGTGTGTGGGTGTGTGTAAAAAATTGGGACAATGGACCCAAATGACATACAACACAACGTGTACGAAGTATTATTATTATTATTTCCTGTGCTATAATAAAAGTAACAAAACCATAACTGCCATCAATGGGCAATAAAAGGTGTTTCAATACAAAAGAAGCCTATAAAGAACAGAAATTTTGTCATAACGATAATTTTTTTATGGAAATATAAAATTATTAAAAAAATATAAGATTATAAGACGAAAAAACTTTCCATGGTTTGGTTTGTTTGTTTGTTTTTTTTCTTTTTCTTTCCAGTTTTAGGTTGGTTTGCTTTAAACTTTTAGTTTGAATTTTTTTTTTTTTTAGTTTGGTTTAATATATTAGTTAATTTGTTATTATCTATACTAATATGAATAATAACAAAATTTATCAGTTAATAATTATTATCAACATTATATTTTTTATTATATAACTCTAAGCTAATTTGTTATTAGTCAGTAGGTGTTTAATTTTATATTTGTACTATTCTAAAAATCCATTAATGATATGAAATGTTTAATTAAATTGAAAATATTGTTGGGTGGAGGAAGGTTTGGATAGGAAAGGAAGGGTAAATTTTTTTTTTTTTCCTTCTTTTGGTATCAAGTTGAAGATATTCAATAGTTGATGGTATCAAGTTGTTGAGTAAAACAGTTTAGGATATCCGGATCGTTGCAGCCAAAATCCACCTTGGTGTCCCCTACCCGCCTTAGGTGTCGAAAGATGAGCACCGGGTCGACCTGAATCGACTCAGAGAAGCATTGCTTTGATAACCACTAATTCACATGGTATGCTTACCACCATATGCTAACTAAACTGAAAACATAAATTTTCGTGGTGGGGGGGGGGGGATTGTTTGATAGAATAAGCAGCTAAAGTAGAAAAAATTGGATTATTTCTAGATGAAGAGATGAAACGTCAAATCAGATGGCGAGTTAGGACAAAACACCAACTGAGTTGACGTGCTATGCAACCCCACGTCAATTGAGTTGGAGAGCTCCTGTAGAGCCCCATGAAAGAATTATATAAGATGGACAAATCGTCAACTGAGTTGGTGTGCTTCTGCTCTCCTTTTCTGAACAATCAACTTTACCTTTCCCATGATGTGTTCTCCCCTGCTTTTATGCCAAAATTTGGGATCAGCTAGTACCCTTACCAGCAGCTTCCATGGCAGCAATTAGCTTCCGTGAGCTCGTCAACTCATTTGGTGTGGGGATCTGTAGGAGCTCATCAACTCAGTTGACGATTTGTCCTACCTCGTCATTTGACTTGAGGTTTAATCTCTTCGTCTAAAAATAATCTAATTTTTTTTCTTTAGTTGTTGTTCTATCAAACAATTTTTTCCTATATGAAAATTTCTGAACTGAAAATTGCATACTAGACATGGAAAAAAATTAAGAGAGAAACTTTGGTAACAAAAAAAAATCAAGCTAGGTAAATCCACATTTGCTTCACATGCAGAGCCTTTTGTATTCATATCTAACCAAAAAGCAAGGAAAATAATAATAGTAGTCTTTTCAACAAATTTAGATATCCAAGTTTTAGATCTTTCCAACAAAAAATATTAATTAATATTAGGTCTTTGGAAAGTATGGTTCAGAGATCCTTGCCTCTATGAATCGGACCTAGGTACATCATGCACAAATAGCATGTAATGGCTATCTTCCTTTACCAACTCTTGCTAGTACTCATGTCATCCGAGCCTTCTTTTTGGCTTGGTCAAGACCTAGACCTAATGGTCGGGGCGCACGTCCCTTTAGGTTGAAATCCTTGTGAGTGAGCTATGCCCGCTTCCTACTCGACCCTTGAACCCGAAACATTCATATGTAATTAACAAAATAAATTATTTAACAAAAAATATTAATTACCGAATATATAGTAATTAAGGGAAAAATAATTAATAATAAAATTTTAATTAACAAACACAGAAATATATTAAATTAACGGAAAACTTAATTAACGAAATATTAACAAAAACAATTTTCTTAATTAACGTAAATTAATTTTTTTAATAATGAAAAAGATTAATTATTAAAATATATTAATTTTTTAACTAATGAAAAAGATTAATACAAATAACTCCAAGAAAAAATAACAGTTTTCCAAACCACCGGCATAGCCATCACCAACCCCATCATCATCATTGTCATTCATCGTCACTCTTGTCTCTCTCAGTTCCCTGTCCCACCACCATCGTAGCCATCACCAACGAGTAAGACTTTGATACAGCACCAGCCGTCGTTGTATGACAAGTGGGCTCATATATAAAAAATATATATATAAATATTTAAACGCTTTACAAAGAAAGAGAGGAGCCACTTGTTGGCTATATCAAAGTTTTACTCTATCACTCATGGAGTGTAAAAGTGCGGGCCTGTCCGGAATCAGCCACGGATTCGACCCGGTCAAATCCGGTTCGGATCGGCTCGGTCTACCTTCTCCGTGAGTCCGCACTGGATCGGCAAAATCGGCCCGTAAGTCCGATCCGATCCGGTGTGCAACGTTGCGGGTTCGGACCAGTTCCGGGTTAGGCCGGGCCGGCTCGATTTTTTTATTTACTTTAATATATATATATATATATATATATATATATATATATATATATATATATATATATTAAAGTAAATAAAAAATTGAACCGGACCCGCCCTGAATATATATATATATATATATATATATATATATATATATATATATATGTAAATTTTATTTACTTTATATATATATTATATATATATATATATATATTCAGGGCGGGTCCGGTTCAATTTTTTATTTACTTTAATATATATATATATATATATATATATATATATATATATATATATATATATATATAACTGGGCCGGCCCGACCGTAGACCGGCCGGGACCCAGACCGGTTCGGCCCAGTCCTACCCTAACCGGATAATTTATTAACCGGGCCAGCCCGGTCCGCCGCTCTCTTCGGGTTGAGCCATGTAATGCCCCGCAACCGCACGGTGCATTACGCTGAGTCGGATTGAATGAGGCAAGAGCTGGTTACATTTCGATTTGTTGGATTTGGGAACAAGTATTGATTTGAGTTGGTTTCATGTGCAGATCACAAACAGAGTTTGATGGGATCATGTGTTTGTTCAGAGCAGTACTGGGATAGCAGGATTGGAGCGATAATGTCGTCTTCCTTAGTCCGATCGGTCGGATAATTTGGAGAGCACGACCTGCTCGCACGGTCATACCAATTGAGTAGATCGTACTTTGCATCGGACCACGGGTTCAAGGGAACGGTTGTATCGGCAATGCATGGTGCTTAAACGGAATCAGACTTGGTGAGTGGGCTCTGTCCCTTCTCCTCTACTCCTTCATGCCTAATAATATGGAACACGCGTAATGGCTTGAACACTTGGACTGGAACTTGAAAATCACTACACTATGACGTGCATAGAGTGTGCGTCGTTTGGTTGGATATGATTTGTGATTTGAGTTGGTTTGCGTTGGGGCAGTTGGAGCTTGAGCATGCAGTTGGAGCTTGAGTGGATCATCTTGGTTGGAACATCGAGGCACTTCGGGCGGGCGAGCGAGCGTGCATCCGTGCACGAGTATCAGTTGGACGCTTTGTCAAGCAAAGTGTGCGGTTGTGGTTCAAAATCGGACAACTGCACCGGTGAGGGCATTGTGCCATTGTTGGGACATTGTGCCACAGACTTTTCTAAGCGAGGGGTGTTGCACCAATTGGAGCATTGTGTCGAGAAGCGGCATAGTGCCTATAGGGATAACTTGAGATGGTGCCTTGGAATATAAGTTGGAGAATGGTTATGGATAGTTGGTTGGATTGAGACTAGATAGTTTGGTGGGGCGAGAATGCTCAATTCTCTCGTCATACCTACTTGGTGTTTGCATCGGCCACGGACAACCTGTTGTGCACATGGTTTGGTTTTCTCGAACGAGAAGGCTCATGGGGCACCGGTCCTGAAGGCCTCCCGACCACCGCTCCCCCGCCGGACCGGACGCGAATCACCGCGCATCGGCGCTCCCACGGGGCGCGTATGGTCGTTTGATACCGGGACGTGATGCCGTGCGAGCCTGGGGTTGCGCCCGCACAAGGCAACATCGTTAAAGTTTGGCTATCATCGCATCAATCGAGTAAGCAGCGGAGGGACATTGTTGCAAGCATTTAACCATCTGATTATTCGGGGCAAATCGAGACACTGGGTTCTCTGTTTACAAAGGCATCGTTCCATACATTATGCCCCTCTATACGAAAGCAGCTCGAGGCAATCGAAACCAGATTTTCGGGTCTTGTGGATGATGCACGCCTATCGCTTTCTCGTACGATCCAGTACCTGCAAGCAAGTAAACTGTTGGTGGGTCTGCACTTTTATAAGTACTAGTGAGTATAAACAACTGAACAGAAACAAACATTCCCTAAAACCAAACTAAGTAATCATGTTATAAAATATTATATTACTAGTGATCTTTCTAGTTTTACCTATGTTCGTTACATGCAGCAGAAGAACGGAGTCATATTACTGGTTTATGAAAACATCTTTGAAAACGGAGTTCATATTCGATATAAGCAAGCAGACAAGACAAGCCAATCGTTCTACTCTCTGGGTGTGCGCAGCGTGTCTCGTGAGCTATACTCAAAGACTCTAGGGACAAATGCACATCGAGGGGCAATCCTCTATCAAGCCAACACAATTAACTAGCTATATGCAGTGCGGTCCCCAAGTAACTCAGGATCGACAGCGGTTAATCCAGCTAACCAATGACTCTTTATTTGATGCTATTGGCAGCTGGGACTCATGGTCGCTTTCCACTATCTCTGTAGCAGCCGTGACCAAGGTTCAGCTCTCCACCAATAGCCATTGTCCGACCGATGCGAATGCATGAAACACTATCAAATAAACTCTAGGATGCAGACGAGACGAACCATCAGACCATATATCTCTGTTGCGGGCAAGCCGCCTTATCTCTGAACACATTCAAGCACACGATATGATTCTCTCGAAGCACAAGCGATAGTGGAACATGTTCATGCAAACTCTTACTCTTAGACAAGCGTTTCAGGGTCTCTTAGTTAAGCAGACAATTTCGTTTCAAAGACAAGCTATGTGAGTTCTCTTATTAAGCATGCAATGCATGTTCTATCATTCTCTTATGAAGCAAACAAGCATTCAAAAACTCAGATTCATTATTAAGGCGTGCAAGAATCAGAGAACGAAGTTCTGCCCACTCACCTTGATACATAGTGCCGACGCGGAACGGGGCACTACATACTTACCCACCAACAAAAAGTTTCGTCCTCAAAACTTCAAGGAAAAACTTATCGATATCCCGAGCAGTGATATTATATTTGTCATTCAACTTGTGAACGGTTACGTCGTTTATGCTAGTCCGTCCAGAAAGTTCGTTTGAGTCGGGAATGGCTAAAGGTAGCTCGGAGTCGTTAGAAAAGCTACGCAGACACGCATCGACGTCCACTTGAGTCCTTAGAAGGTGATCGGGTATTTCTCAAAGTTTCGCCCATCCGAGGAGTTACCAGATTTGGAGCAAAGAGAAAGCTAAGTCCAAGATTCGTCGGTCCGTTCGAGATACTAAAGCGAGTCGCCTCAGTTACATATCAGATTGCCCTACCACTGTCACTATCTGAAGTGCACGATGTCTTTCATGTTTCACAGCTTAGGAATTATGTGTACGACCCGAGTCATGTGGTGGATCTGGATCAACTAGATTTTAGGGCAGACTTGACTTATGTCACGCCCCGATTCCGTGGAATCGATAGTCGTCCCCCGGGCGTGATGTCCTGCGGGCCTAGATTACGCACCGCACAAGGCTAAGGTATTTTGTATAGCGAGCACATATTCAGAGTACGCAGATAAATTGAAACACAAAGTTGGAACATGAAAAAGTTCTCTTAATTGATAATGAACATCTATTACAAACTCTTGAACGAGTCATAAGGGTTGCCCCACGGGCTTACAAAAGTGTTGACACAAAATGATATAGTTGTCATTTACATTACATCCTTTACTAAAGCTTCAAAATAAGAGACCTCCCGGCGGGACAATGGCTTTCCCTCGGAGCTGCATTTAGTATGGGTTGCTAGCTCCCTGCTTCAAAATACTTCAAAGATGGCACGATCAGGACGCGCCTACAACTGGACTGGAATGAGGAATAACTTCTGCTCCTCGCTCGGATCTCCTTAGTGCGGGAAACCTGTTTCAACGAGGGTCAGTACATCAAAACGTACTGGTGAAGGCAAGCTAACCCAACTATACCAATCAACACGTTGTTTTAATGAAGCATGCATATTATTTGTGGTCTTTCTATCTTGCCTTAGTTCATTTTACATGAAGCAGTATATATAAAATTTACTGAAATAAACTTGCCACCGTTCGGTGACTTTTACCTGCCCGTCTGAACCACCTGCACAATACTTACCATGTCCTTCCCTGCCACGAAGACACAAGTTAGCTTTGCACAAGTTTAAATATACGAGGGGATCACTGTCACGTTGCCATAATGGATGGGCTAGTCTCGGGACGGAATGACATGCGACGCAGAGGACATGAGGCGCCACAAGCCACTCCATCCGAAGTAGGCGACTATCAGGAGTTTCGTCCGGATCGGATCGGTGCCAGTACCCAACGACCGTCCGCAAGAACTAAGACCTTATGCACAAGTTGTCCGTGATCGAACATAGTACACTAAGTTAGCAGTTGAGGCAATTCAGGGCAATATCAGGCACATGACAGTAACAGGACAAGATCTACTTTTGTAGTCTTCCTGTTCAGTTTTATTGCATGGCATGATGAGTTCTATACATAGCACAATTTAAAGAAGAGTATGCATTCTAACTTATATTTATGCATATGATGAACATTTCCAAACGAACAAGCATGCAAATAAGTAACCGTTCACAAGTTTGGTTGACAAGCATAATAATCCAAGTCTATTCCCTTGTTATCTTGACATCTTTTAGTTATTACTTGGTGTCGTCTGATCGGGGCAAACAAGAATGCAAGATTTTTTTAGATGTGAAGACTTGGAAGAAGGGCCAACTGAATCGAATATAAGCCACTCACAAGTTGGTTGGAAGGAAGAAGGAAAGAGGTGCTTCAGGACTCCGCTCGTGCGTTGCCTACTGCTTTTTCACCTGCATTGCCACGAACAGCTGATCAATACCTCTTCCATTCTTTCCAATATCGAAATTGAAGTGCAGTTCAACGAACAAAAACAATAAAATCCATCGAAACCATTCAAGAAAACGCAAGCAAATTCGAAAACAAACTCAAGGCACGAAAGCAACAAGCGACATCGAAAACTAGGCAACAAAAGATGCAGCGGAGAGGTCCCTCCTGACTCTGCTGCTAAGTCGATCCTGGGGGCACGGTCCACTGAATATGAGAATCAATTCCGAAGAAGCAAATCCATAACGAGGATAAGATCTTATTTTAATCTATCCCGATCGAATGATACCGTATTTTATTTCTTAGCCGCGCTCCCCGAATAGGGGGAACAGGGCACCACAACTTATGTTGAACAACCTGTGCGAATTTTGGATCGTAAGGAAAAGCTGCTTCGAAGTCGTTCGGTTCCTCTCGTGCACGTGCTTTGGCGATATCATTCGGTCGAAGAATCCACTTGGGAGCTTGAATCTGAGATGAGGGAAATGTTCCCTTCATTATTTCCTAGTGGTAGGTTCTATTCTTAAGTTTCGTGGACGAAACTTTCAATTAGTTAGTTAGGATGCGGTGCCCCGTTTCTCCTATTCGGGGAGCGCGACTAAGAAATACAAGACGGTATCGTTCGATCGGGATAGATTGAAACAAGATCTTATTCTCGTTATGGATTTGCTTCTTCGGAATCGATTCTCATATTCAGTGGACCGTACCCCCAGGATCGACTTAGCGGCCAAGTCAGGAGGGACCTCTTCGCTGCAAGTTTTCTTGCCTCAGTTTTCGCTGTCGCTTTGTTGCTTTCGTGCTTGAGTTGGTTTTCGAATTTGCTTGCGTTCGGTTTCGATGGATTTTATTGCTTCCGTTCGTTGAACTGCACTTCAATTCTTAGATTTGGAAAGAGTGGAAGAGCTATTGATCAGGTGTTCGTGGCAATGCAGGTGAACGAGCAGTAGGCGACGCGGAGCGGGGCACTACAGGGATGAGGCACGCCTATCGCTTCCTCGGACGATCCAGTACCTGCAAGCAAGTAAACTGTTGGTGGGTCAGCACTTTTATAAGTACTGGTGAGTATAAACAACTGAACAGAAGCAAACATTCACTAAAACCAACACTAAGTAATCATGTTATAAAATATTACATTACTAGTGATATTTCTAGTTTTACCTATGTTCGTTACATGCAGCAGAAGAACGGAGTCATATTACTGGTTTATGAAAACATCTTTGAAAACAGAGTTCATATTCGATATAAGCAAGCAGACAAGCCAAGCCAATCGTTCTACTCTCAGGTTGTGCGCAGCGTGTCTCGTGAGCTATACTCAAAGACCTTAGGGACAAATGCACATCTAGGGGCAATCCTCTATCAAGCCAACACAATGAACTAGCTATATGCAGTGCGGTCCCCGAGTAACTCAGGATCGGCAGCGGTTATCCAGCTAACCAATGACTCTTTATTTAATGTTATTGGCAGCTGGGACTCATGGGCCCTTTCCACTATCTCTGTAGCAGCCGTGACCAAGGTTCAGCTCTCCACCAATAGCCATTGTCCGACCGATGCGAGTGCATGAAACACTATCAAATAAACTCTAGGATGCAGACGAGGCGAACCATCAGACCATATATCTCTGTTGCGGGCAAGCCGCCTTATCTCTGAACACATTCAAGCACACGATATGGTTCTCTCGAAGCACAAGCGATAGTGGAACATGTTCATGCAAACTCTTACTCTTAGACAAACGTTTCAGGGTCTCTTAGTTAAGCAGACAAGTTTGTTTCAAAGACAAGCTATGTGAGTTCTCTTATTAAGCATGCAAGGCAGGTTCTATCATTCTCTTATTAAGCAAACAAGCATTCAAAAACTCAGATTCATTATTAAGGCGTGCAAGAATCAGAGAACGGAGTTCTGCCCACTCACCTTGATACATAGTGCCGACGCGGAGCGGGGCACTACATACTTACCCACCAACAAAAAGTTTCGTCCTCGAAACTTCAAGGAAAAATTTATCGATATCTCGTGCATCGATATTATGTTTGTCATTCAACTTATGAACGGTTACCTCATTCATGCTAGTCCGTACAGAAAGTTCGTTTGATTTGGGAACGGCTAAAGGTCGCTCAGAGTCGTCAAAAGAGCTACGCAGACACGCATCGACGTCCACTTGAGTTCTTAGAAGGTGATCGGGTATTTCTCAAAGTTTCGTCCATGCGAGGAGTCACCAGATTGGGAGCAAAGGGAAAGCTAAGTCCAGGATTCGTCGGTCCGTTCGAGATACTAAAACGAGTCGCCTCAGTTGCATATCAGATTGTCCTACCACCGTCACTATCTGAAGTGCACGATGTCTTCCATGTTTCACAGCTTAGGAAGTACGTGTACGACCCGAGTCATGTGGTAGATCTGGATCAACTGGATCTTAAGGCAGACTTGACTTATGTTGAACAACCTGTGCGAATTTTGGATCGTAAGGAAAAGATGCTTCGAAGTCGTTCGGTTCCTCTCGTACGCGTGCTTTGGCGAAATCATTCGGTCGAAGAATCCACTTGGGAGCTTAAATCTGAGATGAGGGAAATATTTCCTTCATTATTTCCTAGTGGTAGGTTCTATTCCTAACTTTCGTGGACGAAACTTCCAATTAGTTGGTTATGATGTGGTGCCCCGTTCCTCCTATTCGGGGAGCGCGGCTAAGAAATACAAGACGATATCGTTCGATCGGGATAGATTGAAACAAGATCTTATCCTCATTATGGATTTGCTTCTTCGGAATCGATTCCCATATTCAGTGGACCGTGCCCCCATGATCAACTTAGCGGCAGAGTCAGGAGGGACATCTCCGCTGCAAGTTTTCTTGTCTCAGTTTTCGCTGTCGCTTTGTTGCTTTCGTGCTTGAGTTGGTTTTCGAATTTGCTTGCATTTTCTTGAACGGTTTCGATGGATTTTATTATTTTCGTTCGTTGAACTGCACTTCAATTCCGAGATTTGGAAAGAGTGGAAGAGGTATTGATCAGGTGTTCGTGGCAATGCAGGTGAACGAGCAGTAGGCGACGCGGAGCAGGCACTACAGGGATGAGGCACGCATATCGCTTCCTCGGACGATCCAGTACCTGCAAGCAAGTAAACTGTTGGTAGGTCAGCACTTTTATAAGTACTGGTGAGTATAAACAACTGAACAGAAGCAAACATTCACTAAAACTAACACTAAGTAATCATGTTATAAAATATTACATTACAAGTGATCTTTCTAGTTTTACCTATGTTCGTTACATGCTGCAGAAGAACGGAGTCATATTACTAGTTTATGAAAACATCTTTGAAAACAGAGTTCATATTCGATATAAGCAAGCAGACAAGACAAGCCAATCGTTCTACTCTCAGGGTGTGCGCAGCGTATCTCGTGAGCTATACTCAAAGACTCTAGGGACAAATGCACATCTAGAGGCAATTCTCTATCAAGCCAACACAATGAACTAGCTATATGCAGTACGGTCTCCGAGTAACTCGGGATCGACAGCGGTTAATCCAGCTAACCAATGACTCTTTATTTGATGCTATTGGCAGCTGGGACTCATGGTTGCTTTCCACTATCTCTGTAGCAACCGTGACCAAGGTTCAGCTCTCCACCAATAGCCATTGTCCGACCGATGCAAATGCATGAAACACTATCAAATAAACTCTAGGATGCAGACGAGATGAACCATCAGACCATATATCTCTGTTGCGGGCAAGCCGCCTTATCTCTGAACACATTCAAGCACACGATATGGTTCTCTCGAAGCACAAGCAATAGTGGAACATGTTCATGCAAACTCTTACTCTTAGACAAGCGTTTCAGGGTCTCTTAGTTAAGCAAACAAGTTCGTTTCAAAGACAAGCTATGTGAGTTCTTTTATTAAGCATGCAAGGCAGGTTCTATCATTCTCTTATTAAGCAAACAAGCATTCAAAAATTCAGATTCATTATTAAGGCGTGCAAGAATCAGAGAACGAAGTTCTACCCACTCACCTTGATACATAGTGCCGACGCGGAGCGAGGTACTACATACTTACCCACCAACAAAAAGTTTCGTCCTCAAAACTTCAAGAAAAAACTTATCGATATCCCGAGCAGCGATACTCCTCATCCCTCGCCGTACTCAATCAAAACAAATCAAGTCCAGAAAACTTTTTTTTTTACACAACTTTGAGAATATCTATGGACTTATTGTATTGAACGCTCTATTGCAATACAATATCGAGCACATCTCAGAGTCATAGCAACGGATTTGGGCAAAGAATCGAATCGCTTTGATACCATTATGTCACGTCCAGGTCCCGAAGGCCTCCCGACCACCGCTCCCCCGCCGGACCGGACGCGAATCACCGCGCCTCGGCGCTACGTGTTGTCACGCCCCAGTCCCAAAATATCGTGGGACTAGACACGTGGCAATGGCCAGCAGTACGCACCGATGGACTAACTCAATATAATGGATCCACCAGGGCATACTTAAGCTGTAAAACAAGTCTACGACAATCATGGCACAACTAATCTCATCCACACAAGATATAAAATATGATCCACAAAATAAATAAGGAATGTAAATCATCAGCAAGTCTCACAAAGTACTTCGGGGAACAACCCGATAAATATCTAGTACAATGGTTCAACAGACCAGAAAGTAAATGACTGAAATAAATAATAAAACTTGAGCATGAACATGGATGCTCAAGAGAAATCTTCAGCTAAGACCTCGTCCTCGGGTGGTGGTACAGCTCCTGGATCAGCTCCTGCTCCAGTCCCGTATATCTCGGGATAAACCTCGTCTGTAAAATCTGGGGACAAAATCCGGATCCAGGTCCTCAGGGGACATAGCAAGGTACAAGAAAGCTCATGCCAAAATAAATACAGTGCAGCAAATAATGAATAAATAGGGCAAGTAAGTAACCATCTATGTGAAAATACAAGATGAGAGCAGCACTAAAACTCAGGCTGAAGCCACTACAAGCTCTGTGTCGGGGAGCCGGTAGCGGTAATAAACACGTAATGTGCCTAGCTCTGCTACGAGAGTCTGAGGCCTCACAATAGTAGTAGATAGATATATGAACAGCCTGTAGCCTGTGTGTCTCTCCCCACCCAATGTAACCACGCATATCATGACCATAACGTCTCATGCCCATGTCAAGCGTGATCATAGCTAATGCATCAAGTCATAAAGTATCTAAGAGTATAATGTCCAAGTCCTGTATCCTATACAGAATCACCACGAATATCTCGGGGAAATCCTGTCTCATGAATAGTGTCAAGTGTCCTGGGTCATATGGTACTTGATAAGACAAGTACGAGAGTATAAAGTGTCACGAATGTCCATCTCTAGATGACCGTACCCAACACTGCATACAGTGTCGGCACCCGACTGATAATCGGACGCTAAGTACGCCACACGGTCCTAGGTTAAGCATGCACAGCACTAAAATGAAGCAAGGAAAATATATAACAATACTGCAGAGTTTGGCAAGGTACACTTGCCTGATGTGGGAATATCAACAATCGTCCTGGTATCGGTGGATCCGGTAGGTACTACTCCGAAAGCTGTAATAAATATCACCAACAGTCTCAGAAAATGTCAATTAGCTAGAAATGCATGTCCTTACGTCCAATTTGGACACAGGGGCAAAAAGGTCATTTTCGGATTAAAGCGGAGTCCACATGTGGGCCACTTTGCACCGAAAAGCGTGTCAGGGTCAAATGTCTCCAAATTCCTCAAACTCAGTGTCTACCAGTCAGGAACGATGATACGAACCCAACGGAACTTCCAGAATTGGATTCCGATGAGCCGATCTCAAAATCACCCGTCAAGTGGAGCCTGTGGGGCCCACGATACGTGATTTTGTCAACGTACTCGGAATCGGACCAAACTTGGGTCACAGGACCAGCGTATCGCTACGAGTCCGATGGCGCAAGTTTCGTCTCGATCCGACGAGTGTACACAAAGTTACAGCGTATTCCAGAAAGGACGGATACGGGGTGTCGTCGACGGATACGCGTTGATCCCGGGGTGCACGCACCTCCGAATCGACTTCTGCGAAATCCTACACGACCGTATCAACGTCGCGCACGGTTCGGTAAAGACCGCGTGCGACCAAGTCGTCCCGATTGGCGGGGCGGACTCAGTTCCGGGGTGAAACAGGGTGTTGCTTTTCCTGTTTTTGGATCGCGGTGTACGATCACCACAGGACGCGATGCACCGAGCGAGTTGCACGGGCACCGAGAGGGTTATACAGTCTCCGCATAGCAATTGACGGAATCGAAATCGGAGTTGCGAGGTAAAAGATATCGGTACCTGAACAGGGCTCCGTGAATGCTGAATTCCAAGTGTCCGAACGTCAACCCCGTGTCCTGGTTGAGAGCAGCGGTGTGTCCGGGGTCGGATCTAGGTCAGCGGCGGCCTAGGGCTTCGCCGGAGGGAGTCGGCTCTGGGTCGTCGACGTCCTGGCTGCAGCGGCTCCGGGGTCTGTGCTGTCGCCGGGTTCGGGGAAACGGCCGTCGAGTAGAGGGGACGGCGGCGGAGTCGATCAGTGGTGGACAGCGGCCGCGCGGGTCGGGGCTGTGCTCGCCAGGGGGAAAGTCGAGCGGCGGTGCTCGGCGTCTAGGGCAGAGATGTGCTGAGGTCGGTCGGCGACGGGTCGTGGGGTTAAGGGGAAGTCGGGGACGAGGGTTCTGGGCTGCTCGAGGGGCGTCGAGCGGCGGACGCGGGCTGCTGATCGAGAGATTGGTCGATGGCGGCGCCGCGGATCTCTAGGTTGCGGCTGGCACGCATGCCAAGGAGGGGAATTTATACCCTGCTACAGGAACTCCGGCAAGCTAGGGCTTCCCAACTGGTTTTCGGGTCGGGTTGGTTTGGGCTTGGTTCGTTTGGGTTCGGTTCGCAATTCTATAGCTTTTGGTCCTCGATTCGTTGGTCCGGTGTCCAATAAATTCACCGAAAAATACCATGCGTCCGGTTCTCCATCATACACAATAAATTTTTACTTCCAGAATATTTTAACACCCATAAACTGCCCGTAAAATTCTTTAACTCCTAAACACCTCGGTTCTTCATCCAAAATCCCGAAAACATCCGGAAAAATTATATTAAAAATTATCTGAAAAATAGGGTGTTTACACGTGTAACGCCCCGCTCCGCGCCGGCGTTATATATCAAGGTGAGTGGGCAGAACTTCGTTCTCTGATTCTTGCACGCCTTAATAATAACCTGAGTTTTTGCTTGCAATATTTTCATAAGAGAATGATAGAACCTGCCTTGCATGTTAATGAACGAACTCACCTAGCTTGTCTTTGAAACAAAGTCTGCTTAACGAAAATCCTGAATCGCTTGCTTAGAATGCATGAACATGTTCACTATCGTCTATGCTTCGAGAGAACCATACTGTGTCTGAACGTGTTCAAGTGATTAGTCGGATTGCCCCGCAACAACGAGTGTATTAAGATGGTTCGTCTCATCTGCATACTAGAGTTTATTTGATAGTGTTCCATGCATTCGCACGCGGTCGGACAATGGCTTTTGGTGGAGAGCTGAACTGCATGCGTCATCCACCATGGGTCACAGCTGCCATTAGTATCAGAGAATGAGTCATTGGTATGCTGTTCCACTAGCTGCCGATCCTGAGATACTCGGGGACCGCCCTGCATATAGCTAAGTCATTGTGTTGGCTTGGATAGTGACTGCCCCTAAGATGTGCATTGTGTGTCTAGCTTTGCATCTGACCCTGGAGTCGCACGAGACACGCTGCGCACACCCTGGATCATGAACGGTTTGCTTGCTTGCATATTCAATATGAAACTCTATTTCTAAACATGTTTCCAAATAATGTAATATGACTCTGCTAGCGAACTGCATGAAACGAACCTAGGTAAAACTAGAAAGATCTCTAGTAATGTAATGTTTTATAACATGATTACTTAGTGCCTGTTTGAGTGAATGCTTGTTTCTGTTCAGTTGATTTATCTCACCAGTACTTGTAAAAAGTGCTGACCCACCAACAGTTTACTTGCTTGCAGGTACTGGATCGTCCGAGGGAGCGATAGGCGTGCCACAGTCCCCAAGACCCGGAATCCTGGTTTCGATTGTTGCCCCGAGAATGCTATCGTATAAGGGGGCATAATGTATGGAACGAACGTGTGCCTTTGCTAAAGGAAACCCAAGTTGCCTCGATTGTCCCGAACACTCAGTTGGCTAATGCATTACATTGCAACAAGTCCCTTTTCCGCTGCTTACTCGATTGATGCGATGATAGCCAACTATCAACTTAAACGATTGGCCTTGCACGGGCGCAACCCCAGACCCGTGCGGTATCACGTCCCCCGAAAGCTCGAACGGGCCATTCGCTTGGCTCCCTTCCTTCCTCGCACCCGCGGGACGAGCGCGGTGATTCGCGTCCGGCGAGCCGAGGCACGGTGATTCGTGCCCGATTCGTTAATGTCACGACCCGCACCCGGAAAATCGGGCATGAGTCGTGGGTACGTCCAGCCTACGCCGCAGCATCGGCGGTAGAACGCTGTCTAGGTCAACTATCTAGATAAAATATCACACAAAAATCGGCCATGACCTCTCCAAAAGGAGGGCAACCACACAAACAATATAAACATGTCAAGATCTCAACTCTAAACGGAGGAGCAAATATCATAATGATAACCACAATATACTCAATCACGAATCTAAGCACGATAAGATGACAAAGAAGTCTAACAACTATAAAGTCTAACCAACAACAACTACTGCAACAACCACAACATCAAATAATAATAATACAACAATATCCAAAATAATATACAAACAAGGTCTCAATCCAAAATCGGAGACAAATCCGGTGCTAAAGCTAATAAAAACAATAGCAAGGTCTCAGTGATCCCGGCTACCAACCCGGAAATCACTCCTAAACTAGAGGGTCCCTGTCTGCACCATCAACAGGCTCAGGTCCATAAAACGTCGGACACCACTCCTCCGGATACTCTGAAAAATATGTCCAGTCAGGACTGGAGCAAGTACACCTCTAACAGCAGTTCCATTTAAATGATAAAAACTATAAAACAGTTATAGCAAGTAGCAAGAAGAATGAAGCAAGTATGAAACAAGGAAATATGTATAACTGGTGCATAAAGGTAAAGATGTATGGATATCAGAGCAAGATAGTAATAACTGCAAGATACAAGAAATCTACACTAAGAGTAAGTCTGTGCACATGAACGTGTAGTGAGTCTAGCATGAAAAACATGTAGTGAGTCAAGTCCAGAAACATGTAAGTGAGACAAGTCAAGAAATACATGAGAGTCCAGACTATAAAGAATAAACCCGGTGTCTTTGAAATACTTGTTTCGACATGTAAACGGCTAGGGGTAAGTACGGCTCACCGCGCACTGGGTGCGCGGCTGCTATCATTCCAGATTAGACCAGAGGGAGTGATTCCTGATGATGCCAGATAGAAATGTTTACATGTCTACTCGAGTATTTCCCCGCCCCGACTAATACAAGTGGATCCAAGATCCGACACGCAAATCAAGATGAGTCCAGCCTGAACATAAATTATGCCTGTAGTGATGCCTGTAGGTGATGCCAGTAGTGATTCCAGAATAGAGGCCAGAAACATGAAATGTACGTGTCGCAAGTAAATGAATCCAGAAATACCAGTCCGTGTCCCGTGTTGTGCCAGAAAAATCAGATGATACTATACTAGAAGCTGAATCATAATAATCATCAGATAATGAAAACTATCAGAGAATGTACTCGCCTGACGTCCTGAGCAACTGGCGATCCGAACCGGTGTCGCAAGGACCTAATACGAAAAGCAAGATTAAACAGGGTTTTAATGAGTTAAACAGATATAAAATAACTAAAAATAGGCTTCTAGGGTCGTTCTAGGTCAAACGGGTCAAACCGGTAAAATCTAGGTCAAAAAGTCAACTCTGGGTCCAAAAAGTCAACTCTGGGTCAAAACTAGGTCAAAAGTTGACTTTGGCGGTCAACCGAGTCAACTACGGTCAAGTCTAGGTCAAACTAGGGTGCTCCTGAAATTCTAGGTCAAACCGAGCTCATTAAGCTAGAAAACTCACAAACTCGCCTCCTTGAGATACCGGGATACCCTCGGTATCCGATACCTCAACCTAGGCTATATACCCCGCCTATACCCTCTAAAACCTATGCTAGCACGCGTAAATATATACACATATACATATAAAAATTACTCCAATACTATTCCTAGGCTATTGCTCAAAAACCCCGCTCGAAACCCAATACCTTGGTTATCTTAAGGTATTGAGATACCTTGGTATCTCAAGGTATTGAGGTATCGCTCTAAACTCAACCCGACTACCCCTCTAGCTAACTAACTATGCATAAACATATATATCTAGCTATATTCTAGGCTAAAATATAGATATCTAATACATATATAGGCATATACCTATATATCTCACATACCTTACATATATACCTTACCTTACACATACCTTACACTCAAATATATATATCTATACCTAGATATCTAACTATCTATCTAGCTATGTATATATCTATATATATATATAGATCTATATATCTAGCTATCCCTCTACCTATCCATCTACCTATCTAGTATCAACCTATTTAGTTATCTATCTAACTATCTAACTAGCTATTTATTTAAGTATCCATCTATTAAACTATTTACCTATCCATCTAATATCTATATAGCATCTATCTATTTATCACTAATTACCTAGGTATCTAGTTACCTATGTATCTATCTAACCATCTATGTATTAATCTATCTATTTTTATATCTATCTATCAACCTAGCTATTCATATATCTACCTATCCATATATCTATCTATCTATCTATCTATCTATGCATCTATCTATGTGCCTATCTATCTTGATATCTTATTAATCTATCAATCTATCTATATGTATCTATCTAGCTACCTATTATCCATCTATCTATCATTCTATCTAATTACCTAACTATCATCTACCTACCTAACTATCTATCCATCAATTACTTATCTATCTATCTAATTATCCATATATCTATCTAACTACCTAATCTATCTAACACTCTATCTATCTATTAATCTAGCTATCTATCTATCACTTCTACTAAGCTACCTAGCCACTAGAGCCACGCGACGCGAACCGAAGCTGCTAGCTGCTGCTGCTACCTTAATCTACTGCTGCTGCTGCCCTTACTACTGCTGATGCTGCTGCTATGTACTGCTGATGCTGCTGCTCTCTAGCAGCTGCTGCTGCTGCTGGTTCCAGTCCAGTCCCCCCCCCCCCCCTCTTCTCTCATACACACACACACACACTCATATATATATATATATATATATATATATATATATATATATATATATATATATATATATATATATATATATATATATATATAAACACACATATTAGTATATATATGCACACATACAAATATATATATATACCAATACACACACACTCTAAGATATATATACATACACATACACATATATATATATATATATATATATATATATATATATATATACATATACACACACAAGCACACTTACACATACATATATATATATACACATAGACATGTACACACACAAGCACATAGATATAAATACACACATATATATACAAATATGTATACATAAACACACATACATATATATATATATATATATATATATATATATATATATATATATATATATATATAACACATATACACTAACACAACACAACACACAACAACACACAAACAACACGTCCCACTCACGCCCAACGACCCCGACACTCACCAACACCCTAAAATATATAAAATATAACTCGAAAACTCTAGCACACACTCCCCGATACTAACCCAACGCGCGCACAAGCCCGAAACGAGGAAACCAAGTCGAAATGGCCGTTCGGTCATTTCGACGAACACGCGGTGCGCGGCTCGGAAAACCTCCTGAAACGCACACCAAACGAACTCGGAATCGGCCCAAAATTTACCCACGCGCTCTAAACGATGTCTAGATCCTAGAAAAAGTGCTCCCGCGTCGATTCTAGGCCCGTGGCGGAAACGCGCACACACTTAGAATCGGCGGCGACGAAAAGCCCCAATTTTGCCCGAAACGCCCGTTTCTCCGCGACACGGCTTTCCGTGCCCAAACGGAGACACGCACTCACCCTCAAGACACCCGACAACGTCTACCTAGGTCCGTCTAACCTAGGACATCACCCAAAATTGGGCCAAATTCGGATTCCATCCGAAATTGACACAAAACCTAGTGTCAAAGTCTCTAAACTCACCCAAACTAGTTCCAACTTCCTCCTACGGGTAGGCTTAGGATCTAGGAGGGTTCTACAACACTAATTACACTACACAAAAATAATTAGCAAGAGAAAAAGTTAGGTTTTACCTCTTGGGAGTTGTAATCCCAAGGCCAAAGTCTCACAACCCCTAGAAATCACCTCCCTCAAGCTCCAAGCCACCAAATCTAGCTTCCACACTAGATCTAAGCTCCTCACACCTAGGTTGGGGAAAATGCAAGGTTAGGGCTAGCATAAAGAAGAAGGAATAGAAGAAAGAAGGAAGAAAAAGGAAGAAAAGCTTACTTGGAGAAGGAAGGAAGAAGAAAGAAGAAGTAGAATGTGAAGAAGAAGAAGAAGTAGTGGAATGAACAAAGGGGGAGAGAGGGGCTGCTCCTTGCTGGTTTGCACGGGTGGGAATGGATGGGGGGCCGGCCAAGCAAATAAAAATGGGTTACATAAGTCACCAAATTCCCAAAACGCCCCTACTCACTTGGTTTCGGGTTCCAAAAGCACTCAAACTAGCTCCAAATCTCTCCAACTAACCTCCTAAAAATAAAATAAATATTCTAAACCCAAAAATAAGTCTCACAGGGGTGTGGGCTGGGTCGGACATGGGTCCACTAGGGTCTGACATGGGTCCAGGCTAGCCAAAATCCTTAAACAATCAATAAAAAAATATAATACAATCATTAATTAAATATAAATACAAATAATTATAAATAATAAACAATTAACTAAATTAAAATAAAAAAAATACCCGGCTCTGGAAATGGGGTGGTGACAGTTAATCCCGGCCGTAAGGGGCGGGGCAGGACGGAGCGGCGGGACCGGGGCGTGACAGAATGGTATCAGAGCGGAATCGATTCTCTGGCCCAAACCGTTGCTATGACTCTGAGATATTATCGATATGGTTTTGCAAAGAGCGTTCCATACAATAAGTCCATAGATATTCTCAAAGTGCAAAATATTTTCTGAACTTGAATTGCTTGACTGTTTCGATTGAGTACGGCGAGGGACGGCATTATCGCTGCTCGGAATATCGAGAAGTTTATCCTTGAAGTTTCGAGGACGAAACTTTTTGTTGGTTGGTAAGTATGTAACGCCCCACTCCGCGCCGGCGTTATATATCAAGGTGAGTGAGCAGAACTTCGTTCTCTGATTCTTGCACGCCTTAATAATAACCTGAGTTTTTGCTTGCAATGTTTTCATAAGAGAATGATAGAACCTGCCTTGCATGTTAATGAACGAACTCACCTAGCTTGTCTTTGAAACAAAGTCTGCTTAACGAAAATCCTGAATCGCTTGCTTAGAATGCATGAACATGTTCACTATCGTCTATGCTTCGAGAGAACCATACTGTGTCTGAACGTATTCAAGTGATAAGTCGGATTGCCCCGCAACAACGAGTGTATTAAGATGGTTCGTCTCGTCTGCGTACTAGAGTTTATTTGATAGTGTTCCATGCATTCGCACGCGGTCGGACAATGGCTTTTGGTGGAGAGTTGAACTGCATGCGTCATCCACCATGGGTCACAGCTGCCATTAGTATCAGAGAATGAGTCATTGGTATGCTGTTCTACCAGCTGCCGATCCTGAGATACTCGGGGACCGCCCTGCATATAGCTAAGTCATTGTGTTGGCTTGGATAGTGACTGCCCCTAAGATGTGCATTGTGTGTCTAGCTTTGCATCTGACCCTGGAGTCGCACGAGACACGCTGCGCACACCCTGGATCATGAACTGTTTGCTTGCTTGCATATTCAATATGAAACTCTATTTCCAAACATGTTTCCAAATAATGTAATATGACTCTGCTAGCGAACTGCATGAAACGAACCTAGGTAAAACTAGAAAGATCTCTAGTAATGTAATGTTTTATAACATGATTACTTAGTGCCTGTTTGAGTGAATGCTTGTTTCTGTTCAGTTGATTTATCTCACCAGTACTTGTATAAAGTGCTGACCCACCAACAGTTTACTTGCTTGCAGGTACTGGATCGTCCGAGGGAGCGATAGGCGTGCCACAGTCCCCAAGACCCGGAATCCTGGTTTCGATTGTTGCCCCGAGAATGCTATCGTATAAGGGGGCATAATGTATGGAACGAACGTGTGCCTTTGCTAAAGGAAACCCAAGTTGCCTCGATTGTCCCGAACACTCAGTTGGCTAATGCATTGCATTGCAACAAGTCTCTTTTTCGCTGCTTACTCGATTGATGCGATGATAGCCAACTATCAACTTAAACGATTGGCCTTGCACGGGCGCAACCCCAGGCCCGTGAGGCATCACGTCCCCCGAAAGCTCGAACGGACCATTCGCTTGGCTCCCTTCCTTCCTCGCACCCGCGGGACGGGCGCGGTGATTCGCGTCTGGCGAGCCGAGGCACGGTGATTCGTGCCCGGTTCGTTAATCCCGGCCGTACGGGGCGGGGCAGGACGGAGCGGCGGGACCGGGGCGTGACACTACGAGGGGCGCGTATGGTCGTTTGATACTGGGACGTGATGCCGTGCGAGCCTGGGGTTACGTCGGCACAAGGCAACATCGTTAAAGTTTGGCTATTATCGCATCAATCGAGTAAGCAGTGGAGGAACATTGTTGCAAGCATTTAACCATCTGAATATTCGGGGCAAACCAAGACACTGGGTTCCCTATTTACAAAGGCATCGTTCCATACATTATGCCCCTCTATACGAAAGCAGCTCGAGGCAATCGAAACCAGATTTTCGGGTCTTGGGGATGGGGCACGCTTATCGCTTCCTCGGACGATCCAGTACCTGCAAGCAAGTAAACTGTTGGTGGGTCAGCACTTTTATAAGTACTGGTGAGTATAAACAACTGAACAGAAGCAAACATTCACTAAAACCAACACTAAGTAATCATGTTATAAAATATTACATTACTAGTGATCTTTCCACTTTTACCTATGTTCGTTACATGCAGCAGAAGAACGGAGTCATATTACTGGTTTATGAAAACATCTTTGAAAACAGAGTTCATATTCGATATAAGCAAGCAGACAAGACAAGACAATCGTTCTACTCTCAGGGTGTGCGCAGCGTGTCTCGTGGGCTATACTCAAAGACTCTAGGAACAAATGCACATCTATGGGCAATTCTCTATCAAGCCAACACAATGAACTAGCTATATGCAGTGCGGTCCCCGAGTAACTCAGGATCGGCAACGGTTAATCCAGCTAACCAATGACTCTTTATCTGATGTTATTGGCAGCTGTTACTCGTGGTTGCTTTCCACTATCTCTGTAGCAGCCGTGACTAAGGTACAGCTCTCCACCAATAGCCATTGTCCGACCGATGCGAATGTATGAAACACTATCAAATAAACTCTAGGATGCAGACGAGACGAACCATCAGACCATATATCTCTGTTGAGGGCAAGCCGCCTTATCTCTGAACACATTCAAGCACACGATATGGTTCTCTCAAAGCACAAGCGATAGTGGAACATGTTCATGCAAACTCTTACTCTTAGACAAACGTTTCAGGGTCTCTTAGTTAAGCAGACAAGTTCGTTTCAAAGACAAACTATGTGAGTTCTCTTATTAAGCATGCAAGGCAGGTTATATCATTCTCTTATTAAGCAAACAAGCATTCAAAAACTTAGATTCATTATTAAGGCGTGCAAGAATCAGAGAACGAAGTTCTGTCCACTCACCTTGATATATAGTGCCGACGCGGAGCGGGACACTACAGTGAGGCTGGTGTGGCCCACATTGCAGGATGGGAGAAAGGGTTGTAAGAAAGTTGTAAGCATTTGATAATAAGCTTAACATTATTGTAATATTTATTATGTCAATTTTTATGTTAAATATCATGTAACGAAAGATGATATCATTTTTGGATGACAAATAGTATTTTTTATAGCATCTTTTAAACCGTTTTGCTCTCCAAACATGACCGAATATCTAAATTTAGATGAAGACGAAGGAACGTTAGTGCGTGATCCCTATTTTCGACTAATTATGGATTTCCTAGATTGTGATGGAATTTGGGTTGGATTCCACACAAGGTGGGTGTGCGTGGTTCAATCAAGAAAGAGCCGTAGTTTTTAGCAAATTATCCGATAAACTACAGTGAGCACAACGAATTTTAAAAGTTGAGCAGGGTGATTCTTCCATTATATTATATTCTTGGTTAACTAAATAAAGAGTAAAGTTATTAATTTCTCTAAAGTGTTCTTCAACCATTCATTTTTATGTGGAAGTTACGTTACATATTATGATTTCTAACATAACACTTAATATGATAAATTTTAAAAAAATAATTAATTAGCCAATTTTTTTACTATTATAATTAGTGTTAATTTTAATATTAATATTAATATTCATGTTAATGTTAATTTTAATATTAATTTTAAAATTTGTTATGTCAGCTGATACATCAGCTGTCACATAAGGAGGAATAGTCTGGAGGGATGAATAGCATTATTCTAATCTCTCCAAAGTAATTTTTTTTTTCCAAATCAGCTCTTATTATGTGACATGTTTAAATAGTATTACGTGACATCTAAATGTCAAATTTTAATTAAAAAATTAATTATCCAATTTTTATAATAATATTAGTATTAGTTTAAAATTAATTTAATGCCAATTTTAATATTATGATGCTTTTGTTTGCAAAGTAAAAAATACGTAAAAAGGGAATTAATTTCATGGTATTATTTTTCTAGGAAAAAAATACATAATTTTTTTTTAATTTTCTCATTGAAAACTTAATTTGGTATTTGATTGTCATTATTTTTCTACGAGTTTGGTAAATTTTATTTCCCACAATTTTGGAAAAAAAATATAAAAATATATATTTTTTGAAAAATAATTAATTGGAAAATATAAGTTATCAAATACTACATTTGGATGAATTTTTTTATTTTTTTGATGAAAAAGGGAATCCAATCAAACATAGGCTTAGTGTAATTTTAATATTAATAAAATTTTAAAATTTATTTTTTTTATATGTCATTTTTGCCGAATTAGAAACAAAATTTCTGAAGAGAGGAGTCCTCCGTCGTAACCAATAGACGACCGATGTCAGGTGTGACATTAGTCTGGTTGGTGAAGAAAACTTGAGAGGGATTAATGGCAATTACGCACACAAATATGGTACAATAACAGTAATAAGTGGTTACAGTCCTCTGGATCCAAACAACTTCATGATCCCAAAGGTGACGGCCATGGCCATCCATCCCCCGGCCAGCACCCTCCCGCAGGACCTCCCGAGCGGGGTGTTGCCGAGCACCGCCCCGACGGTCCCGAAGGCCGCCAGCGCGACGCTGACCGCGGCGGCGACGAGCCCGACCCTGAGCTTGTAAGTACTTACGAAGGCGGCGGCGAGCAGCGGGACCATCGCGCCGAGCGAGAAGGCCAGCCCGGACGCCAGCGCCGCCTGCAGAGGGCTCGGCAGCTTCCCCGCTCCGAGCGCCGTCCTGTTGTCCCTCTTCATCTGGGCCACCTCGATGTCGTACTGGGAGTAGACCGACACGAACTCGCCGATGGCCATGCTGCACGCGCCGGCCACGAGCCCGGCCAGTCCGGACAGGACCATGGCGCGCGCGTCGCTCTTGACGGCGCCGACGCCCATCATCAGGGAGGCGGTCGAGACGAGGCCGTCGCTGGCGCCGAGGACCGCGGCGCGCAGCCACTGGGACCTCTTGGCGTAGTCGAAGGGGGCCTCGTCCGCAGCTGCAGTGCTACTCCGGATCACGTCGACGATGACGATGGCGGGCTTGGTGCCGTCACTGTTGATGAGATCAGCCATCATCAAGAAGATCAAGAGAGGGACCAGTTTTACCTTAAGGCTGAGGATTATATTTGTTGGTGTCAGTGTGGTGAACACACGCCTTGCTGTTGGCCTTCTTATAGCAGAGGTTACGTACTGTAGCAGTGGATAGGACTGGAGTGGTGTGGTGAATCAATCCACTTCATAATCCCACTGCGTTTGCTTTTATATATTCATATTCGTGTTGCTTAATTCGCTTCTCTCTTTTCTTTATCAATAATGCTAAGTTTACTACCAAATGCTTACAACCTTCTTACAACCCCCTCACATCCCGTTATTGCTATGTGGGCCACTTTCGGCCCCACCTCTCACGCAATGAACGATCGTCACGTAATATTTCGGCCATGTGATGACCATCCGAACAGCCACCGGAATCCCCCATTCTCCAATGGACGGCCGCCACGTGTCGGTTGTAAGAGGATTGTAGGCATTTGGTTATAGTCATAGCATAGTCCTTTCTTTATTGTTTCATAATTCATGAATAATGATGTTTTCATAATGAATACAATTATGCTATTTTTCTTCCAAAAAAATTAGATTATATAATATTCTATTATGTGGTATCTGTCATGGCAGCTGACATGACAAATTTTAACCTAAAAAATTAATTATCCAATAAATTTTTAATGTTAATGTTAATATTAATTTTTAATGTTAAATTTTGTCACGTCAGCTACCATGTCATACGTTACATAATAGAAGATGACATCACCCAAAAAATTTGAAAGACAAATAACATTTTTGTAATAGATAATGATATTCCAGTAATCCAGTGTACTTCCAAACTATTACTTCCCAACGTGATAGATGACACAATGGTTGATGTGATAGATGATAAGATAAATTTTAAAATTAAAATTAAAATTAAAATTAAAATAATAGACTAATTAGCGTTTATATTCTGAATTTTATATCAGCTTAGAGTCTAAGTCATAACATGTCCAATTGAAAAATTTAAACCCTGATTTTATATTTTTTTTATCATTTTTTTCATTTTATCCTCGATATAAGTTCAAGTGCAACAACCAACCCATGATGAAAATGAGAGTATTATGGGAAAATGAAACCAAAAATAAAAATTCAGAATCTAAACATTTCAATTGGACATGTCAGGACTTAAACTCTAAAATAAAAAATCTATGGTCTAAAGACTAATTAGTCCTAAAATAATTTGTTAATTACTTTTCGGGTTAAATTTTTTAATAACAGTTATCATGTTGGGTGTCACATAATGTATTTAACATAACACCTCAGCCCAGAGTTGATTTGGAGAGATGAATATCATTATTCTTTCATAATAATACTGTTTATATAAATAATTAGAAAGATGTTAGTTCTGAATTTATCGCAGTGATAACCTGACGCTTACTCATCTCTCTCTCTCTCTCTCTCTCTCTCTCTTCACGTTCACGTATGTTACACGTATAAAAAAATCTATGATACTATTAAAAATTAAACAAAAAATAAAATTAGATAAAAATATTTTATATATATATATATATATATATATATATATATATATATATATATAGATATAGATATAGATATAGATATATTAAAAATAATATATAGATAAAAATTTAAATTATGTTAGAATATTTTAAATATGATTTGAATATATTATAATTTATTGTAAATATATTTTTAGAATTTTGGATATGTGTTTAGTTAGATATTATTTTTTAGTTAGTTTAAATATAATTAGAATTGAATATATTTTAGGATTTATTATATGTTAAGGTCGTTATAAGAATTTTTAATTTTTAATTTTTTTCAACTACCTAAGAAAAGAACTACGACATTTTTTAAAAAATTAATAAATGAGAAATTTTAAGTGATGTCTTTTATATTTTGGGTTAGCTGAGATCTATTTTAGCGTCCTAGGAACGGTGCTCGAAGTAGTATACAATGGTTATTTTGTAACTGACAAACTCAATTAAATAGCATTAGTCATGTGCACGTGCACGTGCACGAACCAAAAAGAACAAAATAAATTTCTGATATTATAAAAAAATTAGATAAAAATATAAATTATATTAAAATATTTTAAATATATTTTTAAAATTTTAGATATAGGTTTATTTACGTTAACTATTCTTATAATTTATGTTTATTATACGAAATATTCTTACTTTGAAATTAATTATATAGATATTTTTTTCTATTAGAAAAAAAAATTAAATAGATATATCTATATATAATTTAGACGACTTATTTTTTTGACCAGTTTCTAAACCGCATTGTAATTGTAGAGATAAAGAACTACGAAACATACTTATTGCTATATATTATTATACTAAGGTGGTTATGGATTGCTGAATAGAGTAGCACTTTGGTGGGAGTATAATATAATTTTAGCTACGTGCTCGAAGAAAAGAAGCATTAGTAAATGGGGAGGGAGTATGCATTCCACACGACTGCCATGCACAACCAACCGCACTCACCACATTCCTCCATTATTGGAAAATAGTAGTTTTTTTTTTAATTTAAAAATGTCATCAACACCAAATAAAATAATTTTTTAATTAAAAAAAAAACTGTATTGAATCTTGATGACAATTTTAAATAATAAAAAATATATTTTTAATATTTATTAGATGTTGATAATAATTTTTAAAGTAACAAAATTGTGTATTAATTAATATTAACATGTGTCCTTAGAATACATGTTAACAAAACTCATATATAATTATCTGACTCGATGGCCTATGGGTACGTTCTTTACATTGCATTTCTAGAGATTTGGGTTGAAAATTAATTGAGCTCAAAGTTGGGCTTGGCTAGGCTCTCGCGCCTCTTGAGCAACTCATGATAGCTCGAGTCAAGCTGAGCATATTGTATTTGCAATATAAAGAAGAAGAAGAAGAAGAAGAAGAGGAGGAGGAGGAGCAATTAGGCAGTGAGCTGGGCTTGTTTTATGTTACACCTATAATCCCAAAATTAAAATTGGAATTTTTCCAAAAAAAGTAAATAATTTTCTGAATTAATAAAAATCAAAAAATATTTTCGGATTTTTTTAATTAATTAATTCATAATTCTAATTATTCCTAGGAAAGAATATTACTTTATTCCATAGCTAATTAATTAGACTAACATAACTAAGTTAGTTAATAACTAACGCTTTTAGAAGAATTAATTAAAATTTAAAATTCAATCCATTTGAATTTAGGATTTTTTTTTATTTTTTTTTAGTCTTTTTTTCAAGTCGGATCGTGACTATATAAGCCACTCAGTTGTCCGGAGAGGAGGGGATTCAAAACCAGGACCTATCATATCACGTCCCAGTCCCAAAATACCGAGGGACTAGCCACGTGGCAATGGCCAGTAGCACAACTCCAATGGCCAAACCCAATTTAATGGACCCTTTAGAGTGCACTTAAGCTGTAATAAACATAAATGCAGTCTACACCATCTATCACAGAATAATTCTAATCTCATCCACAGAAAGAAACATAACTAAATATGATAGACTAATCAAGATAATAGATAAAGAAAATAGTCCATCATTAAGTCATCATATGTAGTGTCTCAGGGAACAACCCGATAAAATAAGAAAAGGGAATAAGTCAATACATAAGTCCATAAGTCAAGATATGAAATAACTGGAAGCATAAATAACTGAGTATGTAAGAATACTCAGGAGAAATCATCTGGCACAACCTCGTCTTCTAGTGTTAGTACTGCTCCAGCGTCAGCTCATGTCCCGTATATCTCGGGGTATTCCTCCTCTGTTGTACCTGGGGACATAATACGGCTTGTTACGATATTTTCGCTGTGTGACCCTCTCGAACCCTGTGGAATTAGATTGGGGTATCGTGTCCTGTGTCGGTCGCAAACCGCGACGCAAAAACAGGAAAAATAACCCAATTTTGGAGATCAGAAATTGTCCCGAACTCCCAAGTTCATAGTAGTTTTACGTCCAACCTAGTTAATGTTTTCAAAATTTACTTGAACAGTAAATTAGATAATATAACCAAGTTTTAAATCCTGTAATTAGTTTATTTTAATTTATTGCATGTTGTGTTTTATTCGCGGGTGAAGTCGACCAAAAACTTGATTTTTAAAATTTGAATTTTTTCAAAACTGGGTGCGTCCCGCTAAACGAGGCAACTTCGTTGTGTACGAATTACACCAAAAGGTGCGTATCATCAATGTGGACGTGTGAAATTTCGCAGAAGTTGAATTGGATGTGCGTGCACACCGAAATCAACGCGTATCCGTCGAAAATACCCAGTATCGAGCCGGTTCTGGCACTCGCTGTAACTTCGTGTGTGCTTGTCGTTTTGCAACAAAACTTACGTCATTGGATTCGTAGCGTTACGCTGGTCCTGTGACCCAAGTTTTGTTCGATTCTGAAAACGTTGACGAAATTCCGTATCGTGGGCCCCACGGCTCTACTTGACGGACGATTTTATGATCGGCTCATCGAAATCTCGTTCTGGACATTCCATTGGGTTGGTATCATCGTTCTGGACTTATAAACACTAAGTTTGAAGAATTTGGAGAACTTTGTCTCTGGAATATTTTTCGGTGCAAAGTGGGCCACCTATGGACCCCGCTTTGACCAGAAACTGTCAATTCTGTCCCATGTGTCCAAATTGGACTTATGGGTAGTCAATCATAGCTATTTTATATCTTTTAAGAGTGATGGTAATGTTTATTTCAGCATCCGGAGGCGTAACTGAAGATCTCACTGTTACCGAAGCAATTGGAGGAATTCAAACCTCAGGCAAGTGTACCTTGCCAAACTTGCAGTAATTGTCTTAATGTTATTTGCTTGATTTATTTTATGTGATGTACCTGTTCAACCTAGGACCGTGAGACGTTGCTTAGCGTCCGAATAATATTCGGGTGTCGATGCCGTACGCGGAGTCGTGTAACATCATTTAGAGAGTTGATAACCTATCCTTTATTTACTTGCTTGCTTTACCAAGTACGTCAAACCATAGGACACTTGATACTATTTATATGACAGAATCTTTCTGAGTTATTCATGGTGATTCTGTATAGGCTCACAGGATTCGTGACATAGATCTTGCATATATATAGATATTATTATGAATCGTTGTACTAGCTAGAGGTCATGATCTTGCGTGTTATGGACATGAGACGTATTATTACATTTGGTGGGGAGAGTTTTACCATACTAAAGGCTGATTATGTTATATATATATATAGTCTGGGAGTGCCTTAGACTCTGACTAGAGCTTTGGCACACGTACTGGCCCTTCGAGATAATAAATACTGCTATGGATTTTTCCGACATAGAGCATATAGTAGTTTCAACCTGAGTATGATTAATGCTCTCATTTGTATTTCACATAGATGGTTTCATAGTTTGCCCTGTTAATATATTTTTATATATTGTATTTTATTTGGCTTGAATTATTCTTGTACCTTGCTATGTCCCCTGAGGACCTGGATCCGGATTATGTCCCCAGGTTTAGCAGAGGAGATCTACCCCGAGATATACGGGACAGAAGCAGACATTGGAGAAGTACCAACACTAGAGGACGAGTTGATGCCAGAGAATTTCTCCTGAGTATTTTGTTATGTACTCAGTCATTTCTGTTTCTAGTTACTCTATTTCATGTCTCTTGGATTATTGCACTAAACTTATATTCGGGTTGTTCCCCGAGACATATTGTTGAGACTTGTTGGATTATATTTCTCTTTGATTAGTTGGACAATTGATATTTATGTTTACCTTCTGTGGATGAGATTAGAATTAGACTGTGACATGTATCGTAGTCCATTATATTTGTTTTACAGCTTAAATACACTCTAACGGGTCTATTAAATTGGGTTTGCCCATTGGAGTATTCTGTTGGCCATTGCCACGTGGCTAGTCCCTCGGTATTTTGGTACTGGGACGTGACATGGTTTTTGTGGTGGCCCATGCAGGTCTACGACTATGTTGCTTCGGTGTTAACTAAGGAACTGAGCAAGCCTGCGATTAAGATAAGATAAGTTATAGGATCTCATCCACTTGATTGATTCGTTCTTGACCTCTAAATCGATTTCAAAATAATTTTTTGACTTGCATTCTGCCTTGATTCCTCTGTGCACCTCTTATAGTTTATTTTGGATGCAGAGAAATGGATTCACAAGCAAGCGACGAGACTCCCGCAGGAACACCACAAGTTGCAGTTGTCACCTACGACGATGGAGTGACATCAGTGCGTGGAGGTCAATCAGCTCAACAAAGCAATCAAGCAGGTCAACAAATCTCAAGATTCCGGCGAGACGATATTCCACCACCGTCGTAGTTTACTCCATCGATGTCCGTTTTCCCACCAGGACAGCCTATGGATGGTCAGCAGATGTTCCAAATGTTCTACGCAATGATGTAAGCCCAACAGCAGATTCATCAAGAGGCTCAGCATCACGAAGCAAAGAACATGAGAAACAGTATAGTGATCGCATTGGAGCAGGCGAACCCACCAGCTAGGCGGCCATCGACGGAATCTATCACCGATTTTTGCCAGCTGAAGCCTCGTACCTTTTCACGTAAGGAGGAGCCCACTGAAGTTCATGAGTGGGTCACAAACACTCAATACCAATTTGAAGCAGCTGAGCTTCCAAGGGAGCGTTGGATGACTGTCGTCCGGATGCAGTTGACGAGCAATGCACATCACTGGTGGCTATCTAAGGAGACACGGCTCGGACCAGACCGAGTCACTTGGGAGGAGTTCTCTAGACTCTTTCAGGAGATGTACATTCCATCTATTGCTCGATCAGAACTTCGGGACAAGTTCAATCGCCTCACTCAAGACAATATGACAGTGGAAGAGTACAATGCGGAGTTCATCCGTTTGAGTCGCTTCGTCCCTACCATGATCCTGACAGAAGAGGAGAAGGCGGAGAAGTTCTTCGACGGACTTAACTTTGAGCTACAGAGACAGAGGCTCTATGTACCTACTTCATACACGAACGTCCTTGCTGCAGCACGACGTATGGAGCGCGTCACCAGGAGAGAGTCCAGCATGAAGCGGCCATTCACGTCAGCACCAGCCAGAGCACCACATGGAGAAGCTGCAAAGAGACCTCACATACACCAACCACCACAGAGAGCTGTATCACAATCCCTAATCCTTCCTACTTGTCACTACTGTGGCAAGGTAGGCCATATTGAGAGGGAGTGTAGACTTAAATTGGGATTATGTTTAGCTTGTGGATCCAGTCAGTATTCGGTAAGGGATTGTCCTGAGCGTCGAGAAGGAGCCCGATAGTAAACCGACAAGCTTTACAAGCACCGGGAGGATATCAGCCAAGGCTACCGTTGCCACCACGAGCAGCACTCTTCCAACAGGCCCAGCAACAACAGAGGGCACCACCGTAAGGACGTGGACAGGCTTTTGCGATGACAGTGGAGGATGCACATACTCGAGGAGTAGCGAATACGAGTAAGATTTAAGTTTTATCATAGCTATCTATTCCTAGTAATGCTTTAGCACATGCCTATTAGATCATTTTCCTAGCCTAAGCCTAGTATTATGCTGGCATGAACTTGTTAGTCTAGATGTCACTGGTACCCAAGTTTTCATAAGTTGTAGTTGATCTTCGTTCTAATCAGACTCATTTACTCTTGAGTTACTTATCTCTCATTGCCTAGGGAAAAGTTTTTATTCCTTTCCTACGTATTCTGTTTAACCCTCACCCTTGCTCACGATTTTTCCTTGTTCATGATTCCTTATTCTTTGTGTCGTGCTTCAACAAATATGTCTTGCAACCGCGTCATCTCTTCTAACCGGTTATGTTTTATTTTTTTAAATTGCGAGAACGTAATTCTTTTAAGGTGGGTAAATTATAAACACTCAAATTTTAAAAAAATTAAAAAATAAATTTTTAGGATTTTTCTGTGATTTTTTAATTATTTAAAATAAATGTTCTTCAAATGATTAATATTTTTGTGTATTATATTAAGTATTAAAATATTGCAAAAAATATATATATTTGAGTGTATAATTAATAATATGATGTTGTGTATTTTTTCTGAAATTTATTGTGCTCAAAAACTATTTTTAAATAGCTAAAAAGTATTGTGTTTAGATAAACCAGACCGAACCAGACTTGAACCGAACCAAACCTAACCTAATTAAACCCAACTAAACCGAACCAACCCTAATGGGTCGGATCTGAACCATACCTGACACGTAACCGATCCGATCTGACCCGACCCGCTAATACACAGTAAACTGAGAATTCGACCCCCCCCCCCCCCGCACCCCCACGATCCCCTCCCCCGACCGTTACACCCCCGACTCCGCCGCGACCTCCCCCCCTCCCCGGTTCCCGGCGACACCCCCACGACCCCCCCCAACGCTCCGGCCTCTCCCCGTAACCGTGTCCCTCCCCCTATAAAACCCGATCACCACCACCACCTTTACCATCACAACCACCGCCAACACCTCTGACTTCACTCGACCCCGACGGCGACGACGAAGACGACGACGGCGACGAAGACGACGACGACGATGACCCGCCGACTTCTCCGCGGCTGCTACCCCACCGGCCGACGACCCCACGACCACGTCGACCTCATCAGCTACCCGCCGTCGTCGCCGACGTTCACCGCCGTGCCACCCCGTCCACGCGTAGCACACCGCAGCCGACCCATGTTTCGGTGAGTTTTCTTCCTCCTCGCTGTGTCGATTCTCGAACGGCTTGTTACGACATGTTCGCTGTGTGACCCTCTCGAACCCTGTGCAATTATATTGGGGTATCGTGTCCTGTGTTGGTCGTAAACCGCGACGCAAAAACAGAAAAAATAATCCAATTTTGGAGATCAGAAACTGTCCCGAACTCCCAAGTTCATGGCCGTTTTACGTCCAACCTAGTTAATGTTTTTAAAACACTTGAAAAGTAAATTAGATAATATAACCAAGTTTTAAACCCTATAATTACTTTATTTTAATTTATTGCATGATGTATTTTATTAGAGGGAGAAGTTGACAAAAAACTTGGTTTTCAAAACCCGAATTTTTTTGAAACTGGGTGTGTCCCGCTAAACGAGGCAACTTCATCGTGTGCAAATTGTATCGAAAGGTGCGTATCGTCAATGCGGACGTGTGAGATTTTGCAAAAGTTGAATTGGATGTGCGTACACACCGGAATCAACGCGTATCCGTCGAAAATACCCCGTATCGGGCATGTTCTGACACTCGATGTAACTTCGTGTGTCCTTGTCATTTCGCTACGAAACTTATGCCATTGGATTCATAGTGTTACGCTGGTCCTGTGACCCAAGTTTGGTTCAATTCTGAGAACATTAATGAAATCCAGTATCGTGGGCCCCACGGCTCCACTTGACGGGCGATTTTGTGATCGGCTCATCGGAATCCAATTCTGGATATTCTGTTGGATTTGTATCATCGTTCTGGACTTGTAGACACTAAGTTTGATGAATTTAGAGAACTTTATCTCTGGCACATTTTTTGATGCGATGTGGCCACCTGTGGACCCCGCTTTGACCAAAAACTGTCAATTCTGTCCCTGTGTCCAAATTGGACTTATGGATAATCAATCCTAGCTATTTCATATCTTCTGAGAGTGATGGTAATATTTTTTTAACATCCGAAGGCGTAACTAAAGATCTCACTGTTACCGGAGAAAAATTACATGGTAATTGGACTTATGGGTAGTCAATCCCCAGTCCTAAAATACCGAGGGACTAGACACGTGGCAATGGCCAGCAGCACACTA
The DNA here is from genome assembly GCA_036927795.1 of Iris macrosiphon. Classification (NCBI taxonomy): domain Eukaryota; kingdom Viridiplantae; phylum Streptophyta; class Magnoliopsida; order Asparagales; family Iridaceae; genus Iris; species Iris macrosiphon. Next base: position 7,996,304 of record JAYESA010000015.1, read on the forward strand.
CAATGGGCAAATCCAATTTAATGGACCCATCAGGGTGTACTTAAGCTGTAAAACAACAGTAAAGGTCACGATACAAGTCACAGTCTAATTCTAGTCTCATCCACAGAAGGTAATCACAGATCAATGTCAGAATAATCGAAATAAAATATAATCTAACAACAAGTCTCAATAAATATCTCGGGGAACAACCCGATAATGAGTTTGGTACAATAATCCAAGAGACAGGAAATAAAGTAACTAGAAACAGAAATAACTGCGTATATAAAGCCACTACTCAGGAGAAATCCTCTGGCACGACCTCGTCCTCGGGTTCTGGTACTGCTCCAATGTATGCTCCTGTCCCGTATACCTCGGGATAGATCTCTTCTGCTATACCTGGGGACATAATCCGGATCCAGGTCCTCAGGGGACATAGCAAGGTACAAGAATAACTCAAGCCAAATAATGCAGTGCAGTAATAAATGAATCAATAGGGTAAACTATGTAACCGGCTATGTGATATACAAGTGAGAGCATTAATCATACTCAGGCTGAGACTACTATAGGCTCTGTGTCGGGGAAACCTATAGCAGCATTTTCTCGAAGGGCCAGTAAATGTGCTAAAGCTCTGTGTCAGAGTCTAAGGCACCTCTAGTAATGTAATATATATATATATATATATATATATATATATATATATATATATATATATATATATATATATATATATATATAATCAGCCTTTAGTATGGTAAGTCTCTCCCCACCCAATGTAATCACGCGTCTCATGTCCACGATGTCTCATGTCCACGTTACGCAAGATCATGACCTCTAACTGATGCAGCGAGTCATAATGATAGCTAAGCATATGCAATAAAGTCTATGTCACGAATATTGTAACCTACACAGAATCACCAAGAATAACTCAGAAGATTCTGTCTCATGAACAGTGTCAAGTGTCCTATGGTATGACGTACTTGATAATGCAAGCACGAAGATATATACATGGTCGCGATGTCAATCTCTAGGTGACGTTACACAACTCCGAGTACGATGTTGGCACCCGAATATTCTTCGGACGCTAAGCAATGTCACACGGTCCTAGGTTGAACAGATATATCAAGAGTACATATATATGAACAAAAAACTCAAACAAATACTATAACAGGAATCACTACAAGTTGGCAAGGTACACTTGCCTGGGATTTGGTTTCCAACTGTTGCTCCAGTATTCGTAGGATCTTCAAGTACTCCTTTGGTTGCTGAAATAAAACTACCATCATGCTCAGAAGATATCAAATAGCTAGAATTGCCTGTCCATAAGTCCAATTTGGACACAGGGGCAAAATTGACAGTTTCTGGTCAAAGCGGGGTCCACATGTGGCCCACTTCGCACCGAAAAATATACCAGAGACAATATTCTTCAATTTTGTCAAACTTAGTGTCTACAAGTCCAGAACGACAATACGAACCCAACGGAATATCCAGAACTGGATTCCGATGAGCCGATCACAAAATCGCCCGTCAAGTGGAGCCGTGGGACCCACGATACGGGATTTTGTCAACGTTCTTAGAATCGAACCAAACTTGGGTCACAAGACCAGCGTATCGCTACGAGTCTGATGGCGCAAGTTTTGTTTCGAAATGACGAGCACACACAAAGTTACAACAAGTTTCAGAACAGGGCCGATACGGGACGTTGTCGACGGATACGAGTTGATTCCGGTGTGCACGCACATCTAAATCAACTTTCACAAAATTTCACACATCCGTATCGACGGCGCGTACCTTTCGGTAAAACTCGCACACGACCAAGTCACCTCGTTTAGCGGAACGCACCCAGTTTCGGGAAAAATTAGGGTTTTAAATACCAAATTTTTGGTCGATTTCACCCGCGAATAAATTACAATCTACAACACCATAAATTGAACAAAAATAGGGTTTTAAAACTAGGTTATACAGTCTAAATTACTGTTCAAGCCAATTTTGAAAATATTTAACAGGTTGGTCGCAAAACGGTCACGAACTAGGGAGTTCGGGACAATTTCTGATTTTCAGAAATTGGAGATTTATTTTCCTGATTTTGCGTCGCAGTTTGCGACCGACACAGGACGTGATACCCCAAAATATTTGTACTTGTTTCGAGAGAGTCACGAGGTTTTCGCACAAGATTCGACAGAACGAAATACAGGTCTATGTGCAGAGAGATACGAGGCTGGGAAGACAGGTACCTTGCTGTGAATTTTTAACAGGGCGGCGCGGCGAATGCGGGGTGGCGGAGCTCGGCCGGCGGCTGGACACGGCATCTTCTATGGGGGTTGTTCGGGGTGGTCGTGGTGTGTTGGCGTCGGCGGTGGGGGAGTCGTTGCCGTCGCTGGGGAGTGGTCGGAGGCCGGAGCAGCGGAGGGGGTGCCGGTGATGGTGATGGCGGTGGCGGTGATGGGGGATGACGGGGGTCTTATACAGGCAAAGGAAAAGGGAGAGGCGGGGAGCGGGGAGGCCAGAGCGGGGGGGATCGTGGGGTGGCCGGCCGCGGAGGGCGGGGCATCGGCCGGGAATCGTGGGGGAGCGGGGGTTGTGGAGGAGAGGGGAGTGGGGTTTGGGGTCGGGTCAGGTTCGGGTCGGGTCAGGTCTGGATTCGATCCGACCCATTAGTTTTAGGATTTGGGTCCGGTCCGGTTCAGCTGGATTGGGTTGGGTTGGTCCGGTTCAGTCCGGTTCAACCCGGTTTAGTCCGGTTTAAGCTGGTTTAATTAAAACGGGAGTTTTTAGCTATTTAAAAATAGTTTTTGAGCCCAATAAATTCCAGAAAAATTACACAACATCCAATAATTAATAATACACCTAAAAATATAATTTTTTTAATATTTTAATAGTTAGTTTAATACATAAAAATATTAATCCTTGAAGGACATTTTTGATAATTAATTAAAAATTACCGAAAAATCCAAAAAAATTATTTTTAAAAAATTTAAAAAAACAGTGTGTTACAATCTACCCACCTTAAAAGAATTACATCCTCACAATTAAGAAAATAACCGACAACGGAGATAATGCGATTGCAAGGCATGTTTGAAGCAAGACAAAGGATAAAGAATCATGATCAAAGAGAAATCGAAGGAAAAGTGTGAGGATCAAGTGGAACACATAGAAAAAAAAATTCCTAGATAAGTAATTCAAGAGTAAGGAAATCTGGATAGAGTAAAGAAATCTACAACTTAGGAAAACTAGGTTATCAATTATTAACAAGTTCAAGATACTAGATTTAAGACTAAGGAAAGGAATTAACAGGCACGCGCTAAAGCATTACTAGGAATAGATAACTATGATTAACTTAAATCTTATGCGCATTCGCTACTCCACGAGTCTGTGCGTCCTCCATCGTCATCGCATAAGCTTGTCCGTGTCCTTATGGTGGTACCCTCTGCTGTTGCTGGGCCTGCTGGAAGAGTACTGCCTGGGGTGTCAAAGGTGGCCTCGGCTGATACCCTCCTGGAGCTGGTGAGGCTTATCGGTTAATCATCGGTGTTTCTCTTCGATGCAGCGTACAATCTTTGGCTAGATGTTGGCTGGATCCGCAAATCAAGCATAATCCTATTTTGCGTCTGCACTCGCTCTCATAATGGCCTCGCTTGCCACAATATTGACATGTAGGCAGGAATAAGGCTCTTGGTGCTGCTCTCTGTGGTGGTTTCCTCTGGGGTCGCTTTGCAGCTCTTTTCTGCTGTGCTTGGTTTGGTGCTAATGCATGCGACCGCTTCTGACTGGACTCTCTCTTGGTGACGTGCTCCATGCGTCGGGCTGCAGTAAGGACTTCCGTGTCTAAAGTAGTCGTAATGTAGCTGATTAATTTCTGTAGCTCAAAGCTAAGTCCGTCAAAGAACTTCGCTTGGCTTTGCTGGGCTTCTTGATGAACCTTCTGTTGAGCTTGCATCATTGCGTAGAACATTTAAAACATTTGTTGTCCGTCCATAAGCTGTCCTGGTGGAAAAGTAGGCATCGGTGGAGTAAACTGCGTCGATGGTGGAATGTCATCTTGCTGGATTCTCGAGGCATGCTGATTTGCTTGACTGCATTGTTGAGCTGATTGACCTCCACCTACTGGTGTCGCTCCCTCGTCGTAGGTAACAACTGTAACTTGTGGTGTTCCCGCGGGAGTCTCGTCGCATGCTTGTGAATCTATTACTCTGCATCCAAAATAAACTATGAGAAGCGTACTGAAGAATCAAGGCAGGATGCAAGTCAATAAATTATTTTGAAGTCGATATAAAGGTCAAGAATGAATCAATCAAGTGGATGAGATCCTATAACTTATCCTATCTTTATCGCAGGCTTGCTCAGTTCCTTATTTGAAACCGAAATAATTTAGTCGTAGACCTGTATGGGCCACCACAAAAACTATGTCACATCCCAATCCCAAAATACCGAGGGACTAGACACGTGGTAATGGCCAGCAGCACACTCCAATGGGCAAACCCAATTTAATGGACCCATCAGGGTGTACTTAAGCTGTAAAACAACAGTAAAGGTCTACGATACAAGTCACCGTCTAATTCTAGTCTCATCCACAGAAGGTAATCACAGATCAATGTCAGAATAATCGAAATAAAATATAATCTAACAATAAGTCTCAATAAATATCTCGAGGAACAACCCGATAATGAGTTTGGTACAATAATCCAAGAGACAGGAAATAAAGTAACTAGAAACAGAAATAACTGAGTATATAAAGCCAATACTCAGGAGAAATCCTCTGGCACGACCTCGTCCTCGGGTTCTGGTACTGCTCCAATGTATGCTCATGTCCCATATACCTCGGGATAGATCTCTTCTGCTATACCTGGAGACATAATCCGGATCCAGGTCCTCAGGGGACATAGCAAGGTACAAGAATAACTCAAGCCAAATAATACAGTGCAGTAATAAATGAATCAATAGGGTAAACTATGTAACCGGCTATGTGATATGCAAGTGAGAGCATTAATCATACTCAGGCTGAGACTACTATAGGCTCTGTGTCGGAAAAACCCATAGCAGCATTTTCTCGAAGGGCCAGTAAATGTGCCAAAGCTCTGTGTCAGAGTCTAAGGCACCTCCAGTAATGTAATATATATATATATATAATCAGCCTTTAGTATGGTAAGTCTCTCCTCACCTAATGTAATCACACGTCTCATGTCCACGATGTCTCATGTCCACGTCACGCAAGATCATGACCTCTAACTGATGCAGCGAGTCATAGTGATAGCTAAGCATATGCAATAAAGTCTATGTCACAAATCCTGTAACCTATACAGAATCACCAGGAATAACTCAGAAGATTCTGTCACATGAACAGTGTCAAGTGTCCTATGGTATGACGTACTTGATAATGCAAGCACGAAGATATATATAGGGTCGCGATGTCAATCTCTAGGTGACGTTACACAACTCCGCGTACGGCGTTGGCACCCGAATATTCTTCGGACGCTAAGCAATATCACACGGTCCTAGGTTGAACAAATATATCAAGAGTAAATATATATGAACAAAGAACTCAAACAAATACTATAACAGGAATCACTGCAAGTTGGCAAGGTACACTTGCCTGGGATTTGGTTTCCAATTGTTGCTCCAGTATTCGTGGGATCTTCAAGTACTCCTCCGTTTTCTGAAATAAATACTACCATCATGCTCAGAAGATATCAAATAGCTAGAATTGCCTATCCATAAGTCCAATTTGGACACAGGGGCAAAATTGACAGTTTCTGGTCAAAGCGGGGTCCACATATGGCCCACTTCGCACTGAAAAATGTGCCAAAGACAATGTTCACCAAATTCATCAAACTTAGTGTCTACAAGTCCAGAACGACGATACGAATCCAACAGAATATCCAGAACTGAATTCCGATGAGCCGATCACAAAATCGTCCGTCAAGTGGAGCCGTAGGGCCCACGATATGGGATTTTGTCAACGTTCTCAGAATCGAACCAAACTTGGGTCACAAGACCAGCGTATCGCTACGAGTCTGATGGCATAAGTTTCATTTCGAAATGATAAGCACACACAAAGTTACAACGAGTTTCAGAACATGGCCGATACGGGTCGTTGTCGACGAATACGCGTTGATTCCGATGTGTACGAACATCCAAATCAACTTCCGCGAAATTCCACACGTCAGGGTCGAGTGAAGTGCACCTTCTATAGCAGACGGGGCCATAGCATCGGGAACTGCCATACCAAAAATAGAGAGTGCTTCAACTTAGGAAGAGAGGCCATGGCTTCAGAGATTGCCAGGCTAAGAGAAGGGTTCCAGAGAACCAAGTGGACAATGCAGAACTTGGACAGAATCAGACCCCTCCAGGCCCACCTATTGAACAAACTGATTAACCCAGAAGAGCTAGAGTGTATCAGTTGAATATAGAACGTGACACTAGTGGGCACGATGTTGGTGAGTCTGATTCCTTTGACCTCTTGATGCATCGTTTATCGACTCCTTGATCTGTTAAGTTTCAAGGACGAAACTTATTCTCAGTGGGGTAGTATGTAACGCCCCGCTCCAAACGGTTACTTATGGAAGACTTGCTACTTCGACTCGGTTGAGAATCGAGTCTCGGGGAAACCTTACCAAAAAATTAACACGGATGAAATGCAATAAAATATTCCAATTGATGGAACAACTTCTATTGAAATAAGTCCAAGAGTTTTCTTTGGTTGCTTTGCTTCTTGGTTTTGTGTTGCTTTGTGTTTTGTGTTGCTTTCGATGACTTGGTTTTCATGATTTTACTTTTCTCGCTTGCGCGTTCTTTTCGAATCGTAAGAAAAAGAGATCGAAGTATGCTAACGAAGTATTGTTGTATTTTTAGGACGCATAACCAAAGAGTGAATGTCGCATAAGGCTTCCCCATCCTCCCATTCGATTTATTCGGTGAGTGGCTTAGGCCCTTCGATGAATCCTTCAGTTCACACGCCTTAATAAAAATGATCTCTAGTCTGCACAAGTTACTTGTTCCTATACAATGTTACCTTACTAAATGAAACAAGCTAAAAGAGATGAACTGCATGCTTGATTTTTATACATATAGAACTGTTGCAAATGCTTGTTCAAATAGATGTATATATGTTTCTTACTCATATGCTGCATAGAGATATTTATAGAACCTCGCATAGGTTACTAAAGAATAGAAGTAAAGATAGATGAAGATATTCTTTTATAGTCTAAATCTGCTGCATAGTAAGAGTTTATATGATAGAGTTGCATTCTATGCATTGGTCTTAAGACAACTTGTGCACAAGGAGAGATCCCACGAACGATTCCCGGGGCACTGGAGATCGTTCGCCCTGGGGGGATTAGAGGAACACCCTGAGGCAAAGAAGTCATCGCGATCAGGGGGGTGTTCATGTCTATAGAGAATGGGTTTCCCATGGACCATCATATAGTTAGGTCGCATGATAAGTCATCTCTTATATGCACACCTGACACTTGATGCCAACACAGATGCATGAGTTTATTCATATGTACAATTTGTTACTAACTTGTGTGTCTGCTGCAGGGATAGTTGCTCGATCGTGGGTAAGAATTATCATATGCATATGCTATCTATCGTCTATATTTTCTTGCATGAATTATTAAAAAGAAACTAGACAACTAGAAAGATCACCTAATAATGCTAGCTTCACTTGCTTACTTAGGGTGGATTTCTATGTTAGTTTGGCCACAGTCACTCACCAGTACATGTGGTAGTACTGACCCACGTTTGTGGGCAAATATCCAGGTACTAGACGCGAGAGCTTGGCGAGCATTCTGAATCAGTGTTAGCGCAACCTTCCGAGGGACTGTACTCGTACTGCTTCTTAGCTTTCCTCTCCAGTGGGCAACTCCTCTTCTGCTAGATGTTTTGATATTTTTGGTCCTACTAAAAGGATGTAATATGTGGGCGTTGTGGCTAGTTTTGGGAATGTAAAAAGAGTTGTAAGCCTTCTATGGCATATTTTTGTAACTCAGCCAAGCAAGTACTTTATAATCCAAATCTTCAAGTATTCAATAAAAGAAAGTATTTTGTGTTCCTATCAAATGTGTTCAACTTTGGTTCTCTGCATTTATATTTTGTGCCTATATATGTATATTTTCATCTAACTTGTGTCTTGTGCAGGTACTTTGCCTGGTGCAAGCAGCAACTTAGGCTTGCACGGCATCGCGCCCAAGTGAGGACAATCAGTTCCGTAGGGACCAAGCGAGGACGATCGACCCTTACGAGACCGGGGCGCGATAGTTCTCTACGAACCTCCGATAGTATCCAGCAAGTCCGAGAAAACTTCTCACTTCCGCATTTGATATAGGTGTGGGCCAAGTTTTTATTGCAGTAACCTTATCTGGATCAACTGAAAGTCCTTCTTCCGAGATGATATGTCCCAGGAAAGGCACCCTATCCAGATAAAACTCATATTTGCTGAGTTTGGCATACAGCTTCTCCTGTCTCAGCGTCTCTAGCATGATTCTGAGATGCTCCTCGTACTCTTCGTGGCTCTTGGAGTATATCAAGATGTCATCAATAAACACAACCACGAACTTGTCCAAGTACTGATAGAAAACTCTATTCATCAAACGCATGAACACAGCTGGCGCATTGGTTAAACCAAACGGCATAACTAAGAACTCATAGTGTCCATACTTGGTCCTGAAGGGCTTCTTTGGTATATCCTATTTCTGTACTCTAATCTGATGAAAACCGGATCTAAGATCGATCTTTGAGAATACACTAGCACCACTCAACTGACCGAATAGATCGTCAATGCGTGGCAAGGATTACCGGTTCTTGATGGTTACAGCGTTCAGCGCCCTGTAGTCAATACACAGGCATACCGTTCCATCATTCTTCAGCACAAATACTATGGGTGCTCCCCATGGTGAAACACTGGGCCGAGGTACACTGATGAAGTGATAGGCTCTGCTCCTGGAGTCAAGTCTATTGTGAATTCTATTTCCCGATCAGGTGGTAAACCTGAAAGATCATCGGAAAATACATCCACAAACTCATATACAACCTTTGGGTACTCGGGCTCTCCTTCTGCAGAGAGTACCTTAAGTGTAGACTGAACACCTTGCTCTTTGGCTCTCCGAAGAAACTCAAACTCCTTATGTCTAGGCGATCTAAATATAATCCGTCCAAGCCGGCAATCTAAAGTCGCATGGTACTGACTTATCCAGTACATACCAAGTACAACATCATAATCCGGCATAAAAAAGATCAAAATTTGAGCTCGCATCTCTCTCCCACAGACTACTACCGAACAAGATCTACAAATGTCACTAACTGGAATAATTTTGCCTCTCGTAAGAATTCTCATAGTCTTCGGAAGGGGTACGGTAGCTACTCTATGTGTGACTACGAAGCTAGCAGCTATGAATGAATGCGATGCTCCAGAATCGAATAAATCTACAGCATGTAATGAATCTACTAATATAGTACTTGCTATGACCTCTCATGCAGTAGCTTCCTCTTCAATAGCCAATGTAAATGCCTGTCCTCGTCCCTGAGCTGGTCCTATCTGTTGCCAAGCCTGCTGGAATAGTGCTGCCTGTGGTGCCAAAGGTAGCCTCGGATGATACCCTCCTGGAGCTAGTGGTCTGACTCCTCCAACTCCCGTCTGTGGCGCTCCCAATGCTGGATAAGCTGGCCTAGGTGGCTGCTGGGCTAGTCTCGGTGCTGGTAAAGTTGGTCGGTCTACTATCGGTGCTCCCTCTCGATGCTCAGGGCAGTCCTTGGCTGGATGTTGGCTGGATCCGCAAATCAAGCATAGTCCCAACTTGCGTCTGCACTCCCTCTCAATATGGCCTACCTTGTCACAGTAGTGACAAGTAGGAAGGGATGGGGCTCTTGATGCTGCTCTCTGCAGTGGATTCCTCTGGGGTCGCTTTGCAGGCTCCCCGTGTGGTGCTCTGGCTGGTGTTGAACGGCCGTTTCAGGCTGGACTCTCTCCTGGTGATGCGCTCTATGCGTCGTGCTGCAGCAAGGACGTCCGTGTATGAAGTAGGTGCAACGGAGCCGATTAATCTCCGTAGCTCAAAGCTAAGTCCGTCGAAGAACTTCTCCGCTTTCTCCTCTTCTGTCGAAATCAGAGTAGGGGCGAAGCGACTCAAATGGATGAACTCTGCATTATACTCTTCTACTGTCATGTTGCGTTGAATGAGGCGGTTAAACTTATCCCTAAGTTTTGCTCTGGAAATGGCTGGAATGTACATCTCCTGAAAGAGTCTAGAGAACTCCTCTCAAGTGACTCGGTCTGGTCCAAGCCGTCTTTCCTCAGATAGCCACCAGTGATGTACATTGCCCGTCAACTGCATCCTGACGGCAGTCATCCAATGCTCCCTCGGAAGCTCAGCTGCTTCTAATTGGTATTGAGTGTTACTCATGAACTTTGGTGGGCTCCTTCTTGCCTGAAAAGGTACGAGACTTCATCTGGCGGAAATCAGTAATAGATCCCGTCGATGGTCGTCTAGCTGGTGGGTTCACCTGCTCCAGTGCTGTCACTAGGCTGTTCCTCAAGTTGTTCACCTAGCGTTGCTGGGCCTCTTGATGAACCTGTTATTGTGCTTGCATCATTGCTTAGAACATTTGGAACATCTACTGACCATCCATCGACTGTCCTGGTGGAAAAACAGGCATCGGTGGAGTAAACTACGACGGTGATGGAATATCGTCTCGCCGGAATCTCGAGACGTGCTGATCTGCTTGATTGCTTTGTTGAGTGGATAGATCTCCACCCAATGGTGTCACTCCATCGTCGTAGGTGACCACAGCACCTTGTGGTGTACCTACAGGAATCTCGTCGCCGGCTCGTGGATCCATTACTCTGCATTTAAAGTAAACTATGAGAATCGCACAGAGGAATCAAGACAGGATGCAAGTCAAGAAATTATTTTGAAGTCGATATAGAGGTCAAGAACAGATCAACAAGTGGATAAGATTTTAGAATTTATCCTATCCTAATCGCAGGCTTGCTCGGTTCCTTAGTTAAAATTGAAGCAATATAATCGTAGACCTGCATGGGCCACAACAAAAATTATGTCACGCCCCAGTCCCAAAATACCGAGGAACTAGCCACGTGGCAATGGTCAGCAGCGCAACTCCAATGGACAAACCCAATTTAATGGACCCTTTAGAGTGCACTTAAGCTGTAATAAATATAAATGCAGTCTACACCATCTATCACAGAATAATTTTAATTCCATCCACAGAAAGAAACATAACTAAATATGATAGACTAATCAAGATAATAGATAAAGGAAATAGTCCATCATTAAGTCATCATATGTAGTATCTCGGAGAATAATTCGATAAAATAAGAAAAGAGAATAAGTCAATACATAAGTCCATGAGTCAAGATATGAAATAACTAGAAGCACAAATAACTGAGTATGTAACAGAATACTCAGGAGAAATCCTCCGGCACAACCTCGTCTTCTAGTGTCAGTACTGCTCCAGCGTTAGCTCATGTCCAGTATATCTCGGGATATTCCTCTTCTGCTGTACCTGGGGACATAATCCGGATCCGGGTCCTCAGGGGACATAGCAAGGTACAGTAAACACTAAAGCTAAATAAAATGTAGTAAATATAAAATAGATCCTCAGGGCAAGCTATGTAACTAGCTATGTAAAATGCAAATGAGAGAATCACTAGTACTCAGGCTGAGACTACTACAAGCTCTGTGTCGGGGATCCCGTAGCAACAAGAATATCACGTAATGGGCCACGCTCTGGAACAAAGACTAAAGTACCTCAATAATAAAGTATATACGTATATAATCAGCTTGTAGCATGTGTGTCTCTCCCTATCCAATGTAGTCTCACGTCTCATGTCCATAACACGCAAGATCATGACCTCTAGCTAGTACAGCGAGTCATAATGATATCTATGTATATGCAAGTCTCATGTCACAAATCCTGTAAGCCTATACAGAATCACCATGAATAACTCAGGAAAGATTCTGTCATATGAATAATGTCAAGTATCCTATGGTATGAAGTACTTGTTAAAGCAAGTACGAAAATATATAGGATCGTGGTATCAACTCTCTAAGTAACGTTACACGACTCTGCGTACGGCGTCGACACCTGAATCTTGTTCGAACGTTAAACAATGTATCACGGTCCTAGGTTAAACAGGTACAACACAAAAGTATATAGAAAGAATACAAGAAAATAATATCACAGGATCTACTGTAAGTTGGCAAGGTACACTTGCTTGTGTTCTGAGCTTCGTCAGTTATTCTGATATAAGTGGAATCTCCATGTACGCCTCCGGATGCTGAAATAAATATCACCCTTGTTCTCATAATAGATGAAATAGCTAGGTTTGACTACCCATAAGTCAAATTTGGACACATGAACAGAATTGACAATTTCTGGTCAAAACAGGGTCCACATGTGGCCCACTTCGCACCAAAAAATGTGCCAGAGATAAAGTTCTCCAAATTCGTCAAACTTAGTGTCTACGAGTCCAGAATGATGATACAAACCTAACAGAATATCCAAAACTGGATTTTGATGAGCCCGTCATGAAATTGCCCATCAAGTAGAACCGCAAGGCCCACGAAACGGTGTTTCGTCAACGTTCTCAGAATCGAACCAAACTTGGGTCACAGAACCAGCGTAATGCTGCAAATCCGATGGCACAAATTTTGTTACGAAATGACAGGCACACACAAAATTAGGACGAGTGTCAGAACAAGTCGATACGGGACTTTTCGACGGATACGCGTTGATTCATGTGTGCACGCACATCCAAATCAACTTTCACAAAATCCCACATATCTGCATTGATGATACGCGCCTTTCGGTATAATTTGCACACGACAAATTAGCCTCATTTAGGGAAACGCACTCCGTTTCAAAAAAAATTAGGTTTTAGAAAACCAAGTTTTTGACATATTTCAGCAGCAATTAAATCAACAGCAATTAAAACACAGCATACTACGAATTAAAATAAACTAATTGAAGAGATTAAATCTTAATTATTTTGTCTAAATAACTATTCAAGTAGAATTTAAAAATATTAACTAGATTGGAAGAAAATCAGCCATGAACATGGGTGATTGGAACAGTTTATGAACTACAAATTGGTTTTTTTCCTGTTTTGCGTCTCGAATTACGGTCTACATAGGACATGATACACCGAACTAATTACACAGGGTTCAAGTGGATCATGTGGTCTTCGCATAGGATTCGATGGGTCGATATTTAGTTAACTGTGCAGGGAGATACATGGGCTAAAAGTAGTGTACCTTGCTGTGTGTTGTGCTCGGGATTATGGCGGCTGTGCGAAGGCTTCTTGCGGCGTGCGGCGGCGACTGTCCAGCCGTCATCGGCAGCCGGGGTTGGTCGGGGTGGTAGAGGAGATGATGGTCGTGGTGGTCAGCTAGGCTAGGGTTTAAATAGGGTGACAGGGAGGGAGTTACGGAGAGATAAAGAGGAGGGGGTACGGTGGTTTGGGAAGGGGAAGTGATGGAGTCGGGCGAGCTGCGGGGGGGTCTGTTGCAGTAAAGGCGGGTTATGGGTTTGTGGGTTTTAGGTTATCGGGTTATGGGTTCGGATCCGGTTCGGGTGGTTTGGTTTGGGTTGGTTTGGGTTGGGTTGGTTTAATCAAACCAAAATATACATATATGCATATATTGCCGTGCTCCGCTCTGCGGCTGCACTATGTATCAAGGTGAGTGGACAGAACTTCGTTCTCTGATTCTTGCACGCCTTAATAATGAATCTGAGTATTTTGAATGCTTGTTTGCTTAAAGAGAATGATAGAACCTATATTGCATGCTAATAAAAGAACTCACCTAGCTTGTCATTGAAACGAACATGTCTGCTTAACTAAGAGAATCCTGAAACCCTTGTCTAAGACTAAGAGTTTGCATGAACATGTTCCACTATCGTCTGTGCTTCGAGAGAACCATATCGTGCGCTTGGCATTGTTCAGTGAGGGCGGCTAGTCCGCAAAAAAGATATATGGTCTGATGGTTCATCTCGTCTGCATCCTAGAGTTTATTTGATAGTGTTTCATGCATTCGCATCGGTCGGACAATGGCTATTGGTGGAGAGTTGAACCATGTGTCACGGCTGCTACAGAGATAGTGGAAAGCAACCATGTGTCACAGCTGCCAATAGCATCAGATAAATGAGTCATTGGTTAGCTGGATCAACCGATGCAGATCCTGAGTTACTCGGGGACCGCACTGCATATAAGATAGTTCATTGTGTTGGCTTGGTAGAGGACCGCCCCTAGACTTGCATTTGTTCCTAGATGTGCATTTGTCTCTAGAGTCTTTGAGTATAGCTCATGAGATACGCTGCACACACCCTGATAACAGAACTATTGGCTTGTCTTGCTTGCTTGCTTAATATCGAATATGAACTCTGCTTTCAAAGATGTTTTCATAAACAAAGTAATATGACTCCGTTCTTATGCTGCATTAAATGAACATAGGTAAAACTAGAAAGATCACTAGTAATATAATATTTTATAACATGATTACTTAGTGTTAGTTTTAGTGAATGCTTGCTTATGTTCAGTTGTTTATTCTCACCAGTACTTATAAAAGTGTTGACCCACCAACAGTTTACTTGCTGCAGGTACTGGATCGCCCGAGGGAGCGATAGGCGTGCGTCATCCCCAAGACCCAAAAATCTGGTTTCGATTGCCTCGAGTTGCTTTCATATAAAGGGGCATAATGTATGGAACGATGCCTTTGTATTAAAGAGAGAACCCAGTCCCTCGATTTGCCCCGAATACTCAGATGGATAAATGCTTGCAACAATGTCCCTCCGCTGCTTACTCAATTGATGCGATGATAGCCAAACTTAAACGATGTTGCCTTGTGCGAGCGCAATCCCAGGCTCGCACGATATCACGTCTCGGCATCAAACGGCCATACGCGCCCCGCGGGAGCGCCGAGGCGCGGTGATTCGCGTCCGGTCCGCCGCGGGAGAACGGTGGTCGGGAGGCCCTCGGGGCCGGGGCCGGGCGTGACATAATGGTATCAGAGCAGATTCGATTCTTTGCCCATTCCGTTGCTAAGACTCTGAGATATGCTCGATATGGTATTGCAATAGAGCGCTCCATACAATAAGTCTATAGATATTCTCAAAGTGCAAATATTTTCTGGACTTGATTGTTTCGATTGAGTACGGCGAGGGATGAGGACTATCGCTGCTCGAAATATCGAGAAGTTTATCCTTGAAGTTTCGAAGATAAAACTTTTTGTTGGTGGGTAAGTATGTAGTGCCCCGCTCCGCGTCGGCACTATGTATCAAGGTGAGTGGGCAGAACTTCGTTCTCTGATTCTTGCACGCCTTAATAATGAATCTGAGTATTTTGAATGCTTGTTTGCTTAAAGAGAATGATAGAACCTATCTTGCATGCTAATAAGAGAACTCACCTAGCTTGTCATTGAAACAAACATGTCTGCTTAATAAGAGAATCCTGAAACGCTTGTCTAAGACTAAGAGTTTGCATAAACATGTTCCACTATCGCCTGTGCTTCGAGAGAACCATATCGTGAGCTTGAACTTGTTTAGTGAGGGCGGCTAGTCCGCAACAAAAAAATATGGTCTGATGGTTCGTCTCATCTGCATCCTAGAGTTTATTTGATAGTGTTTCATGCATTCGCATCGGTCGGACAATGGCTATTGGTGGAGAGCTGAACCATGTGTCACGGCTGCTACAGAGATAGTGGAAAGCAACCATGTGTCACAGCTGCCAATAGCATCAGATAAATGAGTTATTGGTTAGCTGGATCAACCGCTGCCGATCGTGAGTTACTCGGGGACCGCACTGCATATAAGATAGTTTATTGTGTTGGCTTGGTAGAGGACCGCCCCTAGACTTGCATTTGTTCCTAGATGTGCATTTGTCCCTAGAGTCTTTGAGTATAGCTCACGAGACACGTTGTGCACACCCTGATAACAGAACGATTGGCTTGTCTTGCTTGCTTGCTTAATATCTAATATGAACTCTGCTTTCAAAGATGTTTTCATAAACAAAGTAATATGAGTTCTTTCTTATGCTGCATTAAATGAACATAGGTAAAACTAGAAAGATCACTAGTAATATAATATTTTATAACATGATTACTTAGTGTTGGTTTTAGTGAATGCTTGCTTCTGTTCAGTTGTTTATTCTCACCAGTACTTATAAAAGTGCTGACCCACCAACAGTTTACTTGCTTGCAGGTACTGGATCGTCCGATGGAGCGATAGGCGTGCCTCATCCCCAAGACCCGAAAATCTGGTTTCGATTGCCTCTAGCTGCTTTCGTATAAAGGGGCATAATGTATGGAATGATGCCTTTGTATTAAAGAGAGAACCCAGTCCCTCGATTTGCCCTGAATACTTAGATGGATAAATGCTTGCAACAATGTCCCTCCGCGCTTACTCGATTGATGCGATGATAGCCAAACTTAAACGATGTTGTCTTGTGCGGGTACAACCCCAGGCTCGTGCGATATCACATTCCGGCATCAAACGGCCATACGCGTCCCGCGGGAGCGCCGAGGCGTGGTGATTCGCGTCCGGTCCGCCGCAGGGGAACGGTGGTCGGGAGGCCCTCGGGGCCGGGGCGTGACATATATGGCCATCTAAAAATAGTTTTGGACTTCAATAAATTTCAGAAAAATTACATAATATTCTATTATTAATTGTACACCCAAAAATATAATTTTTGCACTATATTAATAATTAATTAAATACACTTAATTATAAATCCATGAACGAACATTTATTATAATTAGCTAAAAATAAATAAAATTTTCTCTCTTAATCACAATAATAATTAAATAATTTTTAAATTAAATTCTAAAATCAGGGTGTTTACATATCCGTTGATGTTCCTCCGCATTACATCTAGACTAGTGCCTTATGGACTTAAATTTAGGAATGTTGAATTTGAGTAAATTGAAATTTTAATTTGAGCTTATTTGTTTATATTGCTAGTCTTGCCACGATTCTTATTTTTAATCGTATTGTGTCATTACTTCTCTTTTCTGCTCTTTCGTTATATTTTTTATATTGTCTTGAGTAACTTTAATGTGTAGCTGTAATTAGCTCAAACTCTAATTGGATAACGATGATATTTTAGGCGAAAATGACTTTTATTCCATTTTCTACTGTCCTCGGGAGGACGTAATTGATAAGGGGAGTGTCGATGCAGTGTTGGATCAGGATGAGACCTTGGAGTAGTTTAGCTTTACCTAGTAGCTAGTATTTTCTTCCAACATTAATCGGGGTTGTCCCAAATATACTCTTTTATGACATGTACCTAAAATTCAGAATCATTGATGGTTTAGACTCTCTTTATGTTGATATACTTTTTGTGGATATTTATGATATATTAGTCTGAAATATTCTTGTTTATCATTATCTTCCTATCATAGTTATATTCTCTCTATACAACTCTCTTTTTTATATTATGATAGCGCCCAACTAAATAGGAAATACAATCCAACAACTAATTTATATCATCCATGTTGCATCAAGAATTGGAATTGCTCTATGTCGGTTCGGACTATTAAAAAAATAAAAAATAAATTTGACTTACCTTCTACTTTATTTATTCATATTCAGGGTGCACCCAATATTGTTTCTATAATGTACAAGACCCCCCACTTTTGACGAAATTTGTCCAGTCATGAAGGTCAACTGCTTTGACCCAAAAAATTTGACAAAAATGCCCCCCTATTTTTTTCTTCTTTTTTTCTCTCACCCCCTCCTCCTCCCCCCGCGGTCAGCCCGTCGTCGTCGCTCGGCCCCGCTCCCCCCTCTCCGTCACTGTAACACCCCGTTCCGCTCTAGCGGACTGCCGTCTCAAACGGCAATAGTGCAGCTGTCCCGACCCGCTTTGCCTCAAAAGAGAAGCAAAGGATATCCAGACTTGTCCCTACAGGAATCCGGCTTAGGCTTTCAGAGGCTCGCTTGACGTATCGCTCTACCGAGGCGAATCATCGCTAAGGTGGGTGGCTACGGTGAACTTATCTTTGCTTAGCCAGCACACATAAAATCTAGAATATTCATGCTAGTCGCTAGGTGATTCACCCCCTGCATGCTAATAAATCCAACGCACCTAGCTAAGGGAATAATCCCAACTTGTATTGCTTATGCTAGAACATGAAAATTGAAATACTGCTTATATTCGGACCCTCGCATGCCAAGTCCCCTAACGATCTAAATCTCGGTTTACCTTCGGGCCCGAGCAAACGTGTTTACTTATGTTCCTTAGAAATGCATGCTTGTCTGCTTGAATGTTGCCATATTTTCATCCAAACCCCGGGAGACTACTACGTAGTCGTTCCGTGCCTGAATAAACCTGCAAGTATCCGGGACCGTTAGGTCACCCAAGGCAGCCCCTAACCATGGGAATGCATCAAGGCAAGTCACTCACTGAACGTAGAATCATGATTCAAGTATATCGTGTATTCGTGTTGCCTGAGATTGGTCAAATAAATCGTGTTGCCTGAGATTGGTCAAATAAATCACGTACTCGTGTTGCCTGAAATTGGATTGACCCTGACTTGCATGTCGCGGACAACTCAAAAATGAGGCATAGTTCCACGGACGGTCACCGGGGCACTGGGGCCGCTCCGATCCGGATGGAACTTCAAGTGTGGTCCATCGTATGCAGGCGAGTGGTTTGCAGCATATCGTGTACTTGGTTGCATTCCACTTGGCCTAGGACCACATCATGTGTAGTCTATCGTGTGCTGGCGAGATGGTTTGCAGCATATCGTGTACTTGGTTGCATTCCATCTTGGCCTTGGACTACATGTACAATCTCTCGTGTTCGGGCGAAATGGTTCGTAGCGCATCGTGTGCTCTCGTTGCGTTCCATTCTCGTCTGGGATTAGTCCTTTATGGCTATGCCAGTGACTCATGTTCATATAGATAAGTCATCCTCGCTTAGCGGCTATCCGCGTACGAGTCATTGCATCGCATCAAAGAACAACTGAGCACACCAAATATTGTCCCGTTCAATTACTCTCGTGTTTGCATGTTGCATATGCTATGCTCCTGAATGCTTATACTTGCCCGTGCTTGAATTAACAATGTTTGCCTTGGACAGGGAAGACCAAAGGGTAAGTCTCGCCGTGTTTTCTCTCATGTCGCACGGCGCACTGACACACGAACTAGGCTATTCAATATTTGCATAAAACTGATCCTAAGGCAACTAGAAAGACAACTTAATAGTTGTGCATGGAACCTGTATTACGTGTTTGGATTTGTCGAGCGGGCGAGTAGCTTCCCCACCAGTGCATTCAATGTACTGATAATCCACCAGTTTGTATGTAGGGTGCGGGAGAACCTCGTTCGGTGCGGATGCCTCCAACGTGCGTGCTAAGGCGTGGACAACACTCCGAAGCAACGGTGCGTCCGAAACAGAAGCACATATAGAAGACATAATGTTGGAACATAGCCCGAACTCGCCTGAACATCGCCTGTAAAATTATTCCACAGTTGTAGCCACTTGGCACGCTTTTACTGTTTTAGAGAGAGAGAGGCTTGAGCGACTTGTAATCTCGGCTATACGCCGCCTGTAACACTTGTTTATATTAATAAAAAAAGAGCTTGCTTTACTTCAACTTGTGTTTCAATGCTTTCGCTATATTGTCGACTCAGTGAACCTGTTACCGATCGCCTATGCGTTCATGACTCCGCTGCACTCGGACAATCTGTGCGACTCTGTGGCTTAGAACTCTTACCGCCAGCCAATGGACCACGGCCTTGCACGGGCGTGGCTCACGCTCGTGCAGCATCACTCCCGGATGGGTCAAGCGATTGTTCCGCGGGAGCGCTGGCGAGGGTGATTCCCGCCTAGCGGGAACGGCCGATTGCCTGCGGGAGATCGGGGCGTGACATGTTGGTATCAGAGCCTGGCTTCTACGTCTTTGGAATTCGATTCGATATCTCTGTTTTGAAAGCTCGTTCGTGGGTTATGTGCACGCTCTCTCTCAATGCCTCGATGGGATGTTCCAACAATAAGTCTAAATACTTTCAAAATGTGTTTTGATTGATATGATTTCTTGTCTGGTTGTATGCTGCGAGTGGCCTTTGTGCCAACCTGTGCGAACCCTTGAGAGTATCGCTAGTAGCTTGTCCGATTTTACTAACTCTAAGTTTGGTTGAATGCATCTATTCGAGGGACGCCTTGAACTAGTGCATCATCCAAGACTTAAGAAAAGGTAAAACTCGAGTGCTAAGACTTCGCTATCACTAAGCTGGTTGACGTGTTCATGCTAGAGGGGCCCTTCGAAAGTGCGCACGATCCAGTCTAAGCGATATGCTGATTTCGACGCTTGTGCAAGTGAATATCCAAATGAACAAGTACAACGACTTGTCTAGGATTGCCTCAACCCTAGATTACTGCTTGTCCTCAGTAAGTCTCGAGGACGAGACTTTTTCTGAGTTGGGTAGGATGTAACACCCCGTTCCGCTCTAGCGGACTGCCGTCTCAAACGGCAATAGTGCAGCTGTCCCGACCCGCTTTGCCTCAAAAGAGAAGCAAAGGATATCCAGACTTGTCCCTACATGAATCCGGCTTAGGCTTTCAGAGGCTCGCTTGACGTATCGCTCTACCGAGACGAATCATCACTAAGATGGGTGGCTACGGTGAACTTGTCTTTGCTTAGCCAGCACACATAAAATCTGGAATATTCATGCTAGTCGCTAGGTGATTCACCCCCTGCATGCTAATAAATCCAACGCACCTAGCTAAGGGAATAATCTCAACTTGTATTGCTTATGCTAGAACATGAAAATTGAAATACTGCTTATATTCGGACCCTCGCATGCCAAGTCCCCTAACGATCTAAATCTCGGTTTACCTTCGGGCCCGAGCAAACGTGTTTACTTATGTTCCTTAGAAACGCATGCTTGTCTGCTTGAATGTTGTCATATTTTCATCCAAACCCCGGGAGACTACTACGTAGTCGTTCCGTGCCTGAATGAACCTGCAAGTATCCGGGACCGTTAGGTCACCCAAGGCAGCCCTGAACCAGGGGAATGCATCAAGGCAAGTCACTCACTGAACGTAGAATCATGGTTCAAGTATATCGTGTATTCGTGTTGCCTGAGATTGGTCAAATAAATCGTATTGCCTGAGATTGGTCAAATAAATCGTGTTGCCTGAGATTGGTCAAATAAATCACGTACTCGTGTTGTATGAAATTGGATTGACCCTGACTTGCATGTCGCGGACAACTCAAAAATGAGGCATAGTTCCACGGACGGTCACCGGGGCACTGGGGCCGCTCCGATCCGGATGGGACTTCAAGTGTGGTCCATCGTGTGCAGGCGAGTGGTTTGCAGCATATCGTGTACTTGGTTGCATTCCACTTGGCCTAGGACCACATCATGTGTAGCCTATTGTGTGCTGGCGAGATAGTTTGCAGCATATCGTGTACTTGGTTGCATTCCATCTTGGCCTTGGACTACATGTGCAATCCCTCGTGTTCGGGCGAAATGGTTCATAGCGCATCGTGTGCTCTCGTTGCGTTCCATTCTCGTCTGGGATTAGTCCTTTATGGCTACGCCAGCGACCCATGTTCATATAGATAAGTCATCCTCGCTTAGCGGCTATCCGCGTGCGAGTCATTGCATCGCATCAAAGAACAACTGAGCACACCAAATATTGTCCCGTTCAATTACTCTCGTGTTTGCATGTTGCATATGCTATGCTCCTGAATGCTTATACTTGCCCGTGCTTGAATTAACAATGTTTGCCTTGGACATGGAAGGCCAAAGGGTAAGTCTCGTCGTGTTTCCTCTCATGTCGCACGGCGCACTGCCACACGAACTAGGCTATTCAATATTTGCATGAAACTGATCCTAAGGCAACTAGAAAGATAACTTAATAGTTGTGCACGGAACCTGTATTACGTGTTTGGATTTGTCGAGCGGGCGAGTAGCTTCCCCACCAGTGCATTCAATGTACTGATAATCCATCAGTTTGTATGCAGGGTGCAGGAGAACCTCGTTCGGTGCGGATGCCTCCAACGTGCGTGCTAAGACATGGACAACACTCTGAAGCAACGGTGCGTCCAGAACAGAAGCACATATATAAGACATAATGTTGGAACATAGTCCAAACTCGCCTGAACATCGCCTGTAAAATCATTCCACAGTTGTAGCCACTTGGCACGCTTTTACTGTTTCAAAGAGAGAGGCTTGAGCGACTTGTAATCTCGGCTATACGCCGCCTGTAACACTTGTTCATATTAATAAAAAAAAAAAAGCTTGCTTTACTTCAACTTGTGTTTCAATGCTTCCGCTATATTGTCGACTCAGTAAATCTGTTACCGATCGCCTATGCGTTCATGACTCCGCTGCACTCGGACAATCTGTGCGACTCTATGGCTTAGAACTCTTACCGCAAGCCAATGGACCACGGCCTTGCACGGGCGTGGCTCACGCTCGTGCGGCATCACGCCCGGATGGGTCAAGCAATTGTTCCGCGGGAGCGCTGGCGAGGGTGATTCCCGCCTAGCGGGAATGGCCGATTACTTGCGGGAGATCGGGACGTGACAGTCACCGCTCCCCCTCCCCACCCCCGCAGCTGTAGTTGATGTTTCTGCTGCTGCTGCTATGGGGGCTAGTGCGGGGTGGGGGCGGTGGCGGAGAGGGGGAGAGCAGGGGCGAGGAGGGGGGGAGCGGGGTCGACGGCGGCGATCGTGGCGGGGAGGGGGGGCTGGTGCGGTTGCGGGGTGGGGGGAGCGGGGGTGGGGAGTTGGAGGGGGTGGCGGGGAGGGGGTGAGCGTGGTCGACGGCGGCAGTCGCAGGAGAGAGGGGGGCTGGTGCAGTGGCCGGAAGAGGGGAGCGGGGTCGACGGTGGCGGTCACAGGGGGGCGGGGGGGAGGAGCGGAGGCCTGCAGCAAGGAGGGAGAAAGAAGACGGGGTATTTTCGTCCAAAAAAATTAAGTCAAACGAGTTGACCGTTAGGAAGAGACGGTTTTCGTCAAAAATGTGAGGTCTTGTACATTATGGAAACAATGTGGGGTGCACCTTGAATATAGGTAAATAAAGTTGGGGGTAAGTCAAAAATTTTCAAAAATAAAAAGAACATTGTAGATTTTTTTTTTCTTTTTAAGGGTCCAAGGGAGACCACGACCCTCCACAATATTTTTTAAAACTGTTAATTACTACGTAAAAAAAAATTTGCAATTTAAAAATATAGATTTGTTTGGCTCTCCAATGTACAAATATTAAGTTGGCCCCAATTGTAGCGCTTTAGATTTTCAAATAAAAGACACAGGTTTGAATCTCATCTCTTCTAAATATTTACATATTTTAAAAAAATTTAATGTTTGATCCTTTGCTTCTTTTTCTTAACACTTTAGAAATATTGACTTTGTCTTTTGCTCGTTCTTATTTGAGTATATTTTTGCTATTGAAGTTCGATTAACACGACAACTTTAAATATTTATATATATAGTAGTATGGCTCTTCCATAAGTTTAATTCTTGCTCCGCCTCTATAGTGCTATGTAAGGTATGTAAAGGTTCTAGTAAAAAGTACATGACTCGTATCAAGTCAGGTCGGATTCGAGTCGTCGTAATCTCGGACTTATCCTACGATTCATGATTTGAATATGGGCTCCCACCTACACGTCAAGTTCCTGTTGCTTTAAAGCATCATTAGTAAGGTCTGTCCCAGATTTCAGATTTCAGATTCAGAATTTAGAAGCTCATTTGGTTGAATAGTAAGATTTATTTCAAGTTCCAATTTCTAGATTTTCATTTCCAATTCATCCACAAGAACTATAGGTTGGGTCTGAAAATTTCTAGATTCAGAATGTATGAAATTATTTTGTAGAATAGTAAGTCCCAAATTGAGCCCCTATTTTTATATTCTAAATTTTATATAATTATTTTTACATTATTTTTTTACCGCCACAATCTTTGAAACCAAAGTTCATTTTATCATTTTCAGTTATTCTCGTACAAACCTAACTCATTATACATTTATTTTTATTTTTTTTAAATTTTGGATCTCAAAAACAATTTTGACAACCATTTACTAATGATGCTCTTACAAATAAACATTACCAATACACCACCCACCAACATTTATAGCCAAATGGCCCCACCTAAGCGAGGGAAAGGAAAGAAGGACGCCACCGCCGCCGCCACTCCTCCGCCGCCGCCATCAGCTGCTCCGGCGGACGTTCCGGGCTGCCTCCGCCTTCTCTCTCCGTCGACCGTCGCCATCACCATCCACGCCAAGCCTGGCTCCAAGACCGCCACCATCACTGGTCTCTCTTTCTCTCTCTCTAATAATCTATTCCTCCAATTTATCATTATTCTTGTTCCTTCATATTTTCAATCCAGACATCGGCGACGAGGCTCTGGGAGTCCAGATCGACGCTCCGGCGAGGGACGGGGAAGCCAACGCCGCGCTTCTCGACTTCATCGGCTCGGTCAGTAATCTTCAAATCTCTTCTATGGATTGGAGGCTAGGGTTTTGCTAAAAGTTCTCTTTTTTTAACTAAATTAGGGTTTTTATTCAGTCGTTGTTGGAGTAATTAATTATACTATGGAGAGCATGCTTCTAATTGACCCCTTCTTCGATTGAGATTATTGCAACATAAGAATTCATAACACCATCGCCTCCTTATTTACTTTCCTCCTAGTCCTAGTTGAAATACCTGAGCCTAGCTTTAGTTATAGTACTTTGTGAAGGGGAAATACTGCTCTAGTACAATAGTAGTTACTGAAATCGTGCCTAGGCAAGAAGCTCATAGGTAAGGGAGGTTGTGCCTCGTTTCAGCCAGGTGGGCGCCGGATTTTCTTAGCTCAGGAGACTGCGCCTCGCTTTTGTGCTTTGAATGCACGTAGGCGCCAAAGGACCTTGGCGCCTCAGTGTGCTTTTTTGCCTCTGAAAAAAATGTGCAACCGGGCAAATTACCTCAGTTCTTTCGAGCTGTTAAATAAGTCATCGTAGCTCCTGACCTCATCCCAAATATTAGCACGGTGCTTCCAACTCCAAGAATAAGAATTGGAGCTTCCTCAAATGGATCTAGAGAGAAGAATATGAGGAAGTTTGTTGGTGACAGTAATTAAAAAAAAATTGGAGATTCAGTCAGCAAATGATATCTAAACATACACACTAACTCTTAAGGGAGAATCACTTGAACTATACAAGAGAGTACTTCTCTCTCTCTCTCAGCATGAGCCCAAGACTCAAGGCTCTTAAAATGGTTAGGGATGTGATAGACTTCGAATCCATACAATGCATATATATAGCGTTCTCAAACCAATGCACCTGACTATCATTTTGTTGCTCTCAGGTGTGTTGACTAACCTTTAAATTGAAGCATGGCATAAGCTCTACGAAAATCATACACCCAATGTTGTGAAATACGGTTGCAGTCAGCGTTAAATGTTTTCTCTTATTGAATACTCGTGCATATCATATGTTGAAAAGAACCATTTTCTTCTTAAGGGAGAATCACTCGAACTATACAAGAGAGGACTCCTCTCTCTCAGCATGCGCCCATGATTCAAGGTTCTTAAAATGGTTAGGGATGTGATAAGACTTCGAATCCATACAATGCATATATAGAGTTCTCAAATCAATGCACCTGACTATCATTTTGTTGCTCTCAGATGTAACCTTTAAATTGAAGCATGGCATAAACTCTACGAAAATCATACACCCAATGTTGTGAAACATGGTTGTAGTCAGCATTAAATGTTATCTTATTGAATACCCGTGCACATAATATGTTGAAAATAACCATTTTCTTCTTGCATCACTCTATTGGATCATAATTTGCTCATCCATATGTTGAGGTATAGTGGGTTTTGCTTCATATTTAATTCTATTTGAGCATAACAACTTGAACACTACATGATAAATAGGGCTAGTCTCAGCTACTTGCAGGAGCTATGCTCCTTTGTCAGGTAGGTCTTAGGAGTTATGCCACTTAGTTTTTCCTTGACACGTGCTTTTTTACTTTGAATTGTTGCTTCTAGGGGAAAGGATGAAAAAACGTTACCGCCCTAGGCTCCAATGTAGAGCTAGAAAAAAATTGGTGCCGAGTCCATACGATTTATGTAAAGTTGAGTATATATATCTGCCTATATCAATCCTATTATGTTATTAATTCCCCCTTTTGATCCATGAATCAGTTCCATAATGAAACAATTAGGGGTGAAGACAACCATAGATGTCATCCTAAAGGAAAAGGTCCTAAGATCTAAAAAAAACTTATATATATATATATATATAGTAATAGTCCTTAGGTAGTAGCTGAGTGGTAAAAGGCTTGGGACTTGGGACATGGGGGGTGGGGGTTCTCTGGTAGGAAAAAAATTAAAATAAATTATATATATATATATATATATATATATATATATATATATATATATAATAATAATAATAATAATAATAATAATAATAAAAATATATGTTACAAGGTCATGTGCACCTGGTGAGCATGCAACTTAATAAAAAAATAAAATAA
The DNA here is from genome assembly GCA_036927795.1 of Iris macrosiphon. NCBI lineage: Eukaryota > Viridiplantae > Streptophyta > Magnoliopsida > Asparagales > Iridaceae > Iris > Iris macrosiphon. Next base: position 8,022,768 of record JAYESA010000015.1, read on the forward strand.
AAACGTTGAGACTACCAAAACCGACTCAAAAGATGAACTGGAACTGGGATTCTTGTCATGGTGAGAGTTCCCTTCTATATATAAAATGCAGGTTAGGAGTGTGAATTTGACAAAGGTCGCAATTCTACTTGAATAATGTCATCACCTCGAGGGCTGTGATACCAATGGTGTCTCACCAATGCCATCATGAATGATAAATCTTGCACTTCCTAAGAGTGTCAGAAATTAGCAAACTGCCAAAAATCAACTTGTGCCATCCACGTGGAAATGTGTGCCATCAGACAAAAATGGTCTCCTTACCAAAGTTTGAGGAATTAAATTTTAAACCCATTGTTTCCAGAAACATTGTTATGCAAGAAGAGCAACAAGTGTCTGATCTGCGAAAAAGGGAAACTTAACCAGCCTGAGACAATATAAGCTAATCCCACTACTGAAGGAAGATCTCCAATCCAACTCATGATTCACTCCCATTTATGTAGCGTATTATCTTATTTTCTTTGAAATCAACTAATCTAATCGAACAATTCCTCTCTCTCAGAAAAAAAATAATTCCTAACAGCTTGGGTCCCTTGACTGGGGTATGAAATGCAAAACCATCCATGCTCGAAATAGAGATTTATTTTGTGCTTTTGATGAATTTTACTTATCTGCTTTCTTTGCATTCTCTCGGCAGTTGCATCTGTATCTCACTATGTTGTGGTACTCATTATCCATTTCGTAAAGTAAGACAACTCTTGTGGTGTCTTCATAATTAGTTATTTGGGTGCTCAGTCCCTCTATTTTTAAGGTAAAAAACAGAAGGCTGGGTTGACCTGAGTAGATTCACACTCGAGGCCCAAATTCCCATGAGTATGACTCAACAAGGAGTTGTGTACACCTCATAAACTCAATTATTAATTTTCGAGATTTTGTTTGGTGAACAGTATAAAAACTGACAAGTTTTTAGCAAACATCATGAATACTGCAACCACAATGGATAATAGGTCTAGGCATTGCTCTTGAGTTGCATTGAGACACCTTCTCTTCTTTTGTCATAATATACAATTGTATAGTAATAATACATTCTTCAATCATCTTCCAATTGCAGGTTTTAGGAGTGAAGAAAAGGCAAGTTTCTATTGGTTCCGGCTCAAAATCAAGAGACAAGGTTGTTCTTGTTCAAGAGGTCACTGTTCAGGATGTCTATAATGCTTTGAATAAGGTTTGTAAAACTTAATATCCGATACGATTACTCACAACACCTGGGATACGATATAAAAAGAATCTTTTGATGTAATCTGCAACCCAAGTATATTGGGTTTTGCGTGTGGTTTGAGTTGGAATGAGAGAAAATTTTGGTCAGAAGGTTTTATACTGTGTAAGCTTTTCAATAGAAGCATGTCATTTTGCTGTCGTAGTTTAAATCATGATACAAGTGGGATGTTAATGGTTTATACACGGTAGTCTCAAGGTGTAACGCAGTTTTTGTTGGTTGACGTGAGGTTGGTACTCCAAATTTAAAGATTCTTCTGACAGCAAACTTGCAAACCAATCCTGCTGTTTATTTTGTGTTTGTTGGATTTGCTCCATGATTTGCTCCATTATTTGAATCTTTACAGAGTGATTGGTTTCATTAATATATTTTGTGAGTATTGTTCAACTTGGTTCTCTCTTTTTATGGACTTCAATTTTATGATAATTGTTTCTAAAGAATAAAGAAATTTCGCTTGATAATTGTTCCTTCAACCAGTATTTTGCCAATGCTTGTACCCAATAGGTGTTCTTCATTCATACATGATCAGGTGATACATAAGGACCACATGAATTGAGATCCATTTTACTCTCAAGGGTCAAGGGGAGTGCAGGAGAGGAAGTTCCATCCGATGATGTAGGGTTGGTGAGGGTTGAGATTTTCCCAACCTTTACTCTCAATATATGGAGTGTGTGCAGCTCCAACCCACATCCTCCAGGGTGCAATTGTTGCATGTAGCACAATCTTGGTATGTCAAAAAAATCGTAAATCAACGATTTAAATTCCTAACTGCCTCTTATTCGTCTTGCAACCATGCGAGCCAAGGATCGGCATAATGCTCATGTCCCTTATCCTCGTTCCCTCTCTTCATGCATCATAGTAGTCCGTGTGGTTGGGATTATCAGCATTCTTGGTATTTCTTTACTTTATTATACATGTTTCATGTACAATATTGAACAGGTTACATCTTGTTACTTTAATTGGGTTAGCTGGGAATTGCGGTGATCCAAAAAAATTTAACAGAAGCATCACATTGCTACTATAAGCTAATGCAAAGTCCACAAATCGAATAAATTCGTTCATGCTTTCGCATAGGTAATCCACGATTCATTCCTCTCCCTGAACAAATCTTAACAGCAATTATCAATGTATGCGTATATCTTTCTATGTACACTCGTGTCAGATTAGATTTTTTTTTCCAATTGACAGCAACAATAGCAGCAACATCCTCCTCCATTTTCTGCAGCAGCATATCTCTGTTCTTTCCTTTAGAATAGCGTGGTACTTTTAGTCCTAGTGTCATATCTGCCGCTAAGCCAGTTCTTCGCCAGTCCTCTCTCTGCTAGCCCTCCACCGCCTCTCTCACCTTCCTCTCCTCTGCATCAGTCCACAAAGGCATCACAAGAACAAAACCAACAGCCTCCTCCCTTCCTCAGCCTCATCACCATAACCACCTCCATACAGTCTTCTGCTCTTAGTGAACACTGCAACGGTCTTCCGGTGACCTGAGCTTCTGTACCAGGTTGGTTATCCCCAAGACCACTGGGACTATCGATGACCATGCATAAGCTGTTTTGCTAAGGTTTGATTTGGGTTATTTTTTTGGCTGTTTGTGTGTTTTTTCCTTACTTCTTAGAACAGCTCTTGACCGCAGTCTCCCGCCGACATGCTGTCAAAATCTAGAATCTGCTTCTGCTGTATGTCAGCCCACATTTCTTCAGGAGGAGGTCAGTTCAAATGTGCCCTGCCAAACTCGCTCGTCGTTGAGTACAATTAGGAGTAAGAGATACATCTGTAACTGGATACATGGCCTAATGTAATCGTGTCAGAAGACACTAAAATAGGGCACTAAAAAAAAATCACATACCACATGCATGTGCAATAAATTGGAACAAATCTAGTATCCCCACTTCAAAATAAGGTGGAAACTAAGCTTATGCTAGGTACTTGGGATTTATGTACAATGTATAATTTTCCTTTACCAAACTACAAATACCAATGTCACCTTCATCAAACTCCAATCCCGAAGACTGGCAGAGTAAAACATGAGTTATAATAGCTAAAAGAGAGGCCACCACCACCACATCCACATAGCACATACCATTATCCATCTGGCAGGATCAGAAAAAGTCGAGGGCAGATGCTCCGCATTTAGTGGATACAAGCCAATATAGATGCAGACTTGAGCAAAAAAAATGCACTCAGGCAAAAAGAAAATGAAAAAACAAGGTAAACAGTACAGACAAATATGATGAATGACCAAGGAGTTTGTATAAGAAGCCGGAGAAAACTGTATACTGACATGCTTTTAATCCAAGACCTTAGCTGAAGAAACATTTCCTTCTTGCAGTAACAAGTGCCAAGAGTGCCTGTGTTGTACAGGAAGCTCATTTTGGGTTGTATTGCTAACTATGAGTCTATGAGAAGCAGGAGAAAACTGTATACTGACATGCATTTAATCCAGGACCTTAGCTGAAGAAACACTGCCCTCTTGCAGTAACATATACCAAGAATGCCAATGTAGTACAGGAGCTCATTTTCGCATTGCATGTATTACTAAATATGAGTCTATGACCATATGATTCCTCGGAGCAATCAGAAATTTCCACTGTGACCATTACCCAACAAGAGAAACTCCAACAGATACACGGTACTAGGAGGCGATATCTTGGGATCATCATGGTGCAACAGGAAGAGCTACTAGCCAATTTGGGTCATTGGGAACTTGCTGAGTGAAGGAACAGTAATCTCGGTATAAGACAACTGGGAACACAAAAAGGGACTGATAAGCAACATGTGTGATGAAGCCATATTCTTGACGCAAACTGGAATAGGAACATGCAGAACAAATTGAGTCTCAAGCTGCATCAGTCCTTGTCCCAACATTGCAGGTGTCTACTGCTCTGCCAAAGAAATGAATAAAGGGCAAGAACCATGTCCAAGCAATTGAAGGTTATAAACTTTCATACTCCAAGCATGCATGAAGAAAGATCACAAAGGCCAATAATATAGCCTGCCAAAATATTAAAATATTAAGAATAAGATTAATAAGGTAGAAAGACGTTAAAAAAGACGTTTAAACCCATTTCCCTCCTGCCAAACATAAATGAAAAAACTGTTCCGTCTTTTTTTGGAGAGCTCGTTAAGAAACAATGCATGTGTTTATTTCAAGTCATAATTGGTACTTTAATTTGGCAGAACACTAAATTATTCAGCACTACCGCCAGACACATTAAAAGCCTCATGCAATTCATCAAATGCATGACAAGAATTTGAGATCACATTGTAGTATTACTAGCAAATAATCCAAATTCTAGTATTAATAATGATAGCAAGATCAAAAGGAAAAAAAACCTAGGATGTCTCCAACAAGCAAATAAACCAGATAACATAAAAATTTATCACATACGTCTGAGGCAACATTTCAGAACTTAACCAGTAGCACTCATTAAAATATCAACAAACCTGGCAAACTGAAACCAGAAAATATAGGATATAGGACCAATAAAAGCCAGTTTTAAAGTTTACTCTTAATAAGCTTCAGAATCTTTCAGTTCCAACTCCATGACTGCATCAGTAAGTTAAAGAAAAGAGAATCACAAAACTATAAACAAGACACAGACCATGTTTTTTTAAGATTAAAAGAAGGTTCCATACCTTACATGAGAGCACCTTTATCAGGAACGGTACCCTCCACCTCGTTCGCTAGAACGTTCGTACGGCCCAGAGCGGTCACGATCATATCGGTCAGACCCACCGCGACTTCCCCCATCTCTGTTCCGTCCACTACCATATCGATCGCCATTACGGTCAGATCCACCACGACTGCCACCTCCACCATATCTATCCTCCCTGTCGCCATACCTATCACCTCTCCCCCCATCACCTGATGGGCACTCCCTAGCAAAATGACCAGGCTTACCACATTTGAAGCAGTCTCCACCACCTCCACCTCCGGAACCTCTTCCCCCACCATAGTCACGACCACGACCACGGTCGCGGTCAGACCCACGGTCCCCATCACGATCTCTACCGCCTCCTTGAGGCTGTGCCTTATCTACAGTTATAGATCGACCATCCAGACTCGTCCCATTCATTGCATCAATAGCATCTTCCATCCCCTTCTTATCATCAAAAGTTACAAAGCCAAATCCACGAGAACGACCAGAAAATCTGTCAACAACTATCTGCAAATGTATATTAGCTCAAATGCCTGAGTAATTTTTTCCATTCAATATAATAGGGGATTACAAAAATCAGCATTTTTACATAAAGAACAAGATATCAAAACTCCGGTAACTTTCTAAAACCAGATATGATACGGCAAAGAAAAGGAACTCAACTAGTATGAGCCCATCCAGATTCATATTCACAAAATATACTGGATAGGTAGGAGCAGTACTACTAAGATATATACTCGCAAAGAGAGCATTAAAATGTGCAAGATATTAACAAGACTTGGAATTCAGCATAGCTAACTGTTCGGCAACTAGAAACCATTTTAACATAGGGGGTGACTAGAAACAATACCAGTCAATATTTTAAAAAAAGACGGGCTATAACTATTGTCACCATAAAAACCTGTCGTTGGAGATAGTGATGCCGGTAGATTCCGGCAGGATTTGGCCAAGGAGATCAGAGTCCGGAGATCAGAGTCCACATTGCTTCTTGTTGGAGTGGGTGGGGTTCCCAACCTATGTGAAAAATATTCCGGAGTTGGATTGAGTATTCCTACATATAATAGGAATACCTCAATATATTTGGATTGAGTATTCCTACATATAATAGGAATATGTCAATGGGTTTAGATTTGGATTGGATATTCCTACATATAATAGGAATATGTCAATGGATTTGGATTTGGATTTAGATTTGAATTTGGATTGGGTATTCATATATATAATATAAATACTAGTTGTGGGTTTAAGGCTATATCATGGTAGTCAAAGGCGCAAGGCGCACTCAAGGCGCAAAGGGTCCAAATCGCCCGAAGCGCAAGGCGCACTTAAGGCACGCGCCCGAGCGACACGAGGCGCAAAAATTATATATATATATATATATATATATATATATATATATATATATATATATTGGATTTCTACATTGATAAACATGTGTGCTTCAAATTCACCCATGTCTAGGTTGCAATCACTTTGAATTGAGTGAGTGAGAGAGAAAACAATAAAAAAAAAGTACATCAGTTCAAAAAACAGTCTAAAAACAGTACAACAGTTAAAAAAATAGTCTAAACATGTTATTTTTTCACAAGATTTTCAAGGCGCGTCTTAGCTATTCCAAGGCGCTCGAAAAAGGCGCACCTAGGCGCGCCTTAAGAATTGCGCCTCGTCTGGAGTGCCTTGAGGCGCTGCCCCTGCGCCTAGGAGCAAGGCGCGCCTTAGGTGCGCCTGAGGCGCGCCTTTGACTACACTGGGCTATATATATTAGGTGTCTCCTAGACCTAAAATATATCTCAAAAACAATATTACAAAAGGAGTCAATAGTGCTTTTACAACATAGGAAGGAAAGAAATTGAATGCTATTTCGAAGAGGAGATCGGTTTCGGGTAATTCTTTTCTCATCAACTCCGTTCTTTATTTGTCTGTGATCTATTTTTTATTCCAAAGAGTTGTGGTGATCCGTTTGGATCGGTGAGAAGTTTGTAAGAAGTCGGTGTATTTCTTATTCCATTAGTGGAGACTTTTCAGGGTTGGACTCTGATCGTTCCGTAGATTTTTCCATTTGGATTTTCCACGTAAAAATTTATGTCTGAGAAGCCCAGTGACAAATCCGAAGAGAACTGAAAGTTCGAGCACATAAAGGTGTGTGGATATATCAAGCAGTTCGTTGACGAGAACGTATACAACCACGTTGCCAATATTGAGCACGCGAAGACGCTGCGGGATAAGTTTGAATCTTTGAATGCGAAGAAGACCGAGGGTAAACAAGTTCCTGATCTGAACGATAATGGGTCTGCGGTACAAAGATGGTGCGTCTATTACGGATCACTTGAGTTCTAGGGCATGGTTGACCATCTATTACAAAGATGGTGCGTCTATTACGCGGTACAAAGATGGTGCGTCTATTTCGACAGAGGAAGTTGAAAACATTGTGCTTTCTTCTGACTCTAACAAGTCACCAGGTCCCGACGGTTTCACAGCCAAGTTTTTCAAGGTTCACTGGAAAGAATTAAAATCCCTCGTCACCGAAGTCGTCGGGGACATCTTCCGCACGAGCAAGCTTCTTAGCCAACTCAATTACACGTTCATGACGCTCGTCCCGAAGACGGAAGGCCCGACCTCTCTGAATGAATTTAGGCCGATAGCTTGATGCAATTTCATATATAAAGTAATCGCCCAACTGCTATGTCATCGGATGAGAAGCCTTCTCCCAGGTCTCATCTCACCCAAAGAGTCCGCTTACGTTGTAGAAAGAAGTATATCCGAGAATAGCTTACTCACCCACGAATTGGTCAGGGAGTTTAACAAAGTTGGTAGCAACAAAACCTGCGTGGAGCTTGATCTCAGAAAATCCTACAACACAGTTAATCGGCGGTTTGTCAGCCACATGTTGGAAGCGATAGGTTTCTCTAATTGGTGGACCAGCAGGATATTCGAGGTGCATCTCTACTCCTACCTTCTCCATCCTCATTAAGAGGCAACCGTTCGGTTTCTTCCAGAGTAGTAGAGGGCTCCGGTAAGGCGACCTATTGTCAACGTATTTATTTACCATTGTTATGGAGCATTTCACTTGCTCTATGGACGTCGTCGTTCATGGCCGCATGATCGACCCAATCTTCAGGTTTGTCAATCCCCCCAGTGTCTTACCTTATATATGTCGACGATTTGCTCTTCTTCTTCAGACCCTCCACCAAGAGTATCATAAACTTGCTTAAAATCCTTGCTGATTTTGGGTCGGTCTCGGGTTTAGAGATTAACAGAGACAAAAGTCTTGCTTTTATAATAGAACGTGCACCTCCAAAGACACTTGGAGGCAGCTGCTACAATTCGATGAAGGTGCCGTCCCTGTTCGTTATCTAGGTACTCCGCTCAGTATCTCCTATCCTAAGTTTTCCAGTTGCTCCAGTTTGCTTCAGAGTATACAAAGTAGACTTGAAGGGTGGCAAGCCCAACTTCTATCATTCGAAGGCCGTATCGAATTGGTTAAGACTGTAATTAATGTAGTTATTTCGTTCTGGTTTCAGACAACCCTTCTTCCTGTGAAGTGCATTAACAAAATCGAGAGGATGTGCACGAACTTCGTATGGCGGGGATGAGTTCACACAGTTGCCTGGCAAGTCCTCTGCAGGCCCAAAGAGGAAGGCGGTGTTGGACTCCGGTCCTTATCGACCCTTGGAGAACTTGCAGCCCTCAAGCTCACTTGGAGGTATGTGGAGGGGAAGTCGCTTTGGGCCCGATGGCTCCAAAACCGGTACCTTGGAAGCAAAAGCTTCTGGACTCTCCCCTTGGACAATAATTTCTCCGTCACCTTTAAAACTATTCTTCGACAAAGAGACAGGATCAAGCTCTGTATTAATCGGGTGATCAACAACGGAGAAAACACAGACCTCGGCAGAGATCCATGGATCACTCACAAAAGTCCTCTAGACATTCTGGGCGATAAGAGTATACTCCATGGTCGGCTACAACGCCAAAGTTAATAAGCTGATTCCCATGGGACAGTGGAACTTCCAAGCTAGTAGAATAGGGAGACTTTTGGCTTCCCATATCCATAACCTTCCTATTGAGCACATAGCGAAGCCTGACTATTGGACCTGGAGCAGTATTCCGACAAACAAGTTCACAGTTTGAAAGAAGCTTACGAAATGTTCCGCGACAAACACCCCAAAAGCAAAAGAAGTCTGCCCCCAAGTATAACTACTGCCTCTATAAGTCGATAAGTGGTTGTTTACTCGCCGCTGGTCGGTTGAACCATTTCGGGATCACAGAAAACGCCTCGACCTGCTGGTTGTGCAATTCGGCCGAGGAGAAGAATGACCATATCCTGTTCCAATGTCAATTCGGTGAGAGAATCTGGTTGAAGCAAAAATAATTCTGAGGATAGCACATCATGGAGGCCAATCATTAAGAAAGGTGATAATCGAGATTGAAGGACATAAATATAAAGGGAGACAATGGAGTCAACAGGCTCGACAAAGACTGTTCTGTGCAGTTTGGCATATATGGCGTGAACATACAACGTGTGTATGGAGGGTGAACAAACACCCTAGTATTTGTGGATGAACAAAAATGAACTCTATATATAATTGAAGTGCGAGTTTGTTTAGTACCTTTGCCTCGGAGAGACGGCCAAATTTCTCGAAAGCGTCTCTGAGATCATCGTCTTTGGTTGACCAAGAAAGCCCTCCTATGAAACACCGGTACTCTTCCACATCTGACATACTTTCTTTGATTTCACACACTACTACTCCAGATCCAACTTCAAAATCAATCAGCATAAGAAATTTAACATAAATTCCTCCAAAAATAAAACCTTTTTTTAAAAAATTTTAACGTCACTTCAAATTTAGGGCTTAGTAATCCAATCGCATCACACGTATAATTGATCGAATAAAATCGTAATTTATTTCAATAACATGACAATAGCTTTAAGTAAGTAAAAACCTAAAAATCAAGAATTAATATCCTTAAATTTTGGCATAATAACAAGAGAGAGGGAGAGATGAAGAACCTCTAAAAGTTGAGGCGGCGACTCGGAGGGGAGGATTTGGGGTTGATTCACAAACCCTTGAATATATATACTCAAAGAAGCAACAGATGAGACCGGGTCGGGTCAGGCAGAATCGGGTCGGGTCGGGTCGATGGAGTAAGACTAGTGGTAGGTCCGTGCCCAGACCAGGTGTGGACCGTGAATTGGCTAGGTTCTTTATTTATATTCTTTATTTAACTAACCCATAGATTTATCCAACTTATATATACATTTTATTGGAAAAAAATTAACCCCCAAGAAACAGGATGCAAGGATTGTTATGTAAGATATTGGTTCGGCTCGTAATTGTTTTCAAATAATACTACCTTATATGTTAATTTTATGTAAACAAAAATTCACCCCCAAAAAATATGATTCAACAATTATTATGTTAAATATTGGTAAGGTTAAATATATACATGTATTAAGGATTTAGATATATACAAGTTGGATATACAACCCTAACTCAAAGTACAAAATGGTAGGCATGTAATGCCAAATTAGGTTTGGATTTGCTTGTCGCAGGTTGCTTTTGTTTATCTTCTTTCAAGATGCTTGGTAATAACCTTTGTTAGCAATTCGGAAAACGAAAATCGGGACGACAAAAATACGAGTATAAATCGACACAATACAAGTAAAAAATGTTAAAAATTTTGGTCAAATATTCGTCAAACTAGAAACATTCGGATTAGATTTAAATCGTATTTAGTATGTTTCATATGAAAAAATTAGACACTAAAAATTCGATATTTTTTATCTATAATAAACAAGCAAACAACTCATTAAAAAAAAAAAATTCATAAGTCAACATTTTCATCCATCTCACGAAATGATCTGTTGAATTTCTTTCTTGGTTAATTAAATAGATTGTATGTGAAACTTTTTCTTTTTTCGTATAGACATTTTTTGTGAATTGTGTTAGGCAGGTTAAAAGCAACAAGGTTGCAAGAGTTAATGAAAGCATGTTGAGTTTCTTTCTTGGTTAATTAAATATGTTGCACTCCTAACCACATTTTTGTGTGCCAAATTTTTTAATTATTCATACGAAAAGCGTTTAAAATATCACGGTCTTAAAATTCGTATATTAATTCGAATATTTTAAAACTACATAAGTACTATACGATTCTGAAATATACGAAAAAATGTACTTATTATATGTATTTTATTTGGATGATTGCTAACAAGGATAATAACAGCTTATAAAAAAAAATTAATGGTTCGGTTTTGGGATAATTTCTGACAATATTATTTCACATGATGTCAAAAGTTGCATCTACTGTGAGATTTTTAAAAAAGCAAAATCTCAAATCAGGGTCGCTTCTGCTTCTTAAACAACTACATTAGAAACAACTTTCAAAATTAACAAAAATTGAACTTATTTTTCAAAAACTTTGTCGTTAACTTATTGTTACCAAACAGTGGACCGATTAAAGAAAAAAACCAGAAATAATCCCAAACCAAGTCTAACACCCAATTATGACAGCATGCTTCTCTGATTGAAGTAATTCAATGTCAACGCAAGTTTAGTTCGATTGCGTAACGAACTCTTCTTGGTACAGATGACCGATGTGGATGATCAGAGGCAGGGACAATTACATAAACGTTCAATATGCTAAAGTGTTAATTATGGTTAAAAAATAAAATGTAGAGACATATGGATAATTTGTCGTAGTATATTTTGGAGTGTTTCAATCAAATATTCTGGTCACAATCATTGTCGACATTTGCTACTGGTGTGTTTGTTCGAGACCTCTCTGCTCTTAGTCTTGATCACCAGCCATCGGCAGGAGGAGGCGAAGAAGAAGATAGTACGGAAAAGGTACTGTTGTCTGCGTAACTACTGCTACAACCACTGAACTGGTAGGAGAAGCTGCCCGTATCAGCAGTAGCAACCGGCACTGACACGGACGGCAAGAAGTAGTCGTAATGCCAGAGAATCGGGAAACAGCGCTAGTGCCACGTTGATCTCTTCTTCGACCAAAACCTGCAAGTCTGTCCGAACCAACATGATCAAATGTGTCCTCAGTAGTAGCCGGACAGAATGTGTTATTCCGGAGGCTTAATTAAAGATGGTAGAACCAGAAGTTGAAGTCAAGATCGTGAGTTCACACAAGAGTTCTCTTCCTGATATCTATCGATCCAACAAGAAAATAGTATATAGGATCTGATTACAAGTAGAAACAAGATTAAAAAAAGAATCAGAGAAAACTATCTTCTCGTTCTTCCTTGCAATAGCAGTTGCAAACGAACGGAATAGAGTTACAATTCACAAAAGAGAGGAGGAGGAGGAAGAAGAAGAAGAGACTTTGCTTGTTGCGGTAATAAAGATCATCGTTGCTCAAAACAAGATTCGTCCCACACGATCTGCTCCCAGGAACCAGCAAGTTCACGTATAACTTTTGGAACGCTCGTTGTCACCTTTGTCTGGACTCACACGAACTCCCTGGACTCCAATGGCGGCGGCAGCAGCAACTCTCTTCGTCTCCTCTTTTTCGAAGTGAGTTCTCAAAAGAGACACGAAAATAATATTTATAAAGAGAGGGTGAAAATCCTAGCCGTCCAACAGTTACGGAAAGATAAGAACAGATTAATTACGAATCCATAAAAGATAGGAACGTATTAATTTCAAATCCCTCAAAAAACGGATCTGAATAACAGACCGTATCTTTCCATAACCGTTCAAATATATCCGCAGCAGCAGCAACGCAAGTCGTAGCCCATGCGCCCCGTCCATGCGACCGCGCATCAAATGTACACGCGTCTGCGCCGATACTGACGTGCTAAGTGCAAAGTGTACAGTGTGCCAACAAAGTCCGAGTCCGAGTCGCTAGTTTAGCTCTTATAGAATAAATTTCAAGAGAATGACAAAAAGCATAAATATTTTTATTAAGGAGTAAATCCTTCTTCATCATAATAAAATACTCTCACATGGCACCCATGTGTCCCATCACATCCCATGTGCACACCTCAACACAAGCAAAATATTATATTGAGATATCTACTTGGTGATGTAGTCAATGTGGAACTATTTTTTATAGTCCAAAGACAAAAACACAAACAGAATGCTACCATTCGAGGATGTTAATCTTTGAACTGTTGACATGAACTCCATAGAGGTGGGTGGTATGGATGACCTTAGGTGATTCGGTGTAGATGATGACCGGAGGACGATGCTGAGGCGGAGGAGGCAGCAGCTTCTTCCTCGCGTCTCTGCGGACCTTGAGTGGGGGCCCTCCGGGGCCTTGCAGCTCTCGCCGAGCCTCCGTAGAATCCATTGTAGATAGGTACGTGCTCAGAATGTGATTACAACTCATGTAGGTGCAGCTGCTGGTAGCAACTGAATTTCTTCTTCTTAGAATTCATTGTAGAATCTATTTTTCTAGAAGTTCTTTCTTCTTTTTCTTCTTCCTCTTCTACTTCTTAGTTTTATTTCTATTTGTAGCAACTGAATTTACAAGAATTTTTAATAGCTTTAGCTTTCTTTTCTGAAAGTGTCAGTTTGTAATTTTCAAATTTCATGGAATCTTTGTAGCCTTGGACAATAACAATTACAACACCAAAAATGACTAACAATCAATAGCTGTAGTATATAGTAGTAAGTGGTAACAAATGGATGTTAAGAGTTCAGCTTTCACAAGCACATGCAGTCCACAGGACGTTCAACACAACAATAGAGATACCATCTCGCTGATGCATTGATACAGCAAGAAGTAAATTGCATTAATTGTTGGTAGCTAAACCTAGTCAAAGTGGGTTTAGTGAAACTCCTTAGACACCGTATCGGACACCTCCAATGCTTCCTTGTTTGAAGAACAAACTGTGACTGCAAGCAAAACAAGTCTTCTCTTTCTCTCAGAGTTCTTGGGGAAGTAAAAATGGTAGGGTTCAGCTGTCGCAGAAGGAACCATCTGCACATTTTGCCAATATTAAGATTTTAATGTTGTGTGATATTTGAAAAAAAATCAATTTTCAAATCTCATTAATCCACATCTTATTTTTGACAGGTTTCATCATTTATGTGGTCCTTATTATCATTCTTTAACGACTTCTTAATTAGCCATAATTTTTATTAAATTCTATTTAACATTGAGGTTGGAGAATGATTATATATATAATGTGCAACAAATCCATCAAAGCATCTCTCTTAACCGATCCTCACAGCCAAGTTTTCATCTTATTCTAAACACCCTTGATTCTCCACCTATTTCTATAAGACCACATTAACCATCACCAAAGCCCTACACAAGTCTTTGTTTTTGTTACATACCTGAAAACAAATTCCTGTCTCATGAAATCTCTTTCCTCCTTACTCTTTTCACTGTTTATTCAATTTCCTCTGGACAAGATCTAAGTTCGGGTCGTTCTTCCGAAGCCGTGTGCGCTGACGGGAAGCCGATAGGAAGGGGGTTTTACAACTAGAAGAATTTGAGAGGATGTTTGCACATAGACCTCGAATAAACTCTTAGGGCAGTGCTTCGTGCGCAACTTCACCGTAAACCGGTAAATCTAATATATTGCTATTTTTGTTTACAGAAATCTAAGATAAATTTTTCCAACAATCTAAGAATTTACTCGTTAAATAATGATAATATAGTTTAACAAATTATTGTTCTTAATGTAATGAATCAGAGAGAACATATTTTCTGATGATATATTGTTATATTAGTTATGTCATAAAGTATTCTTTTTGTTTCTAACCATAATTATAATGTTGGGAAAGAGATTAAAGAGTAGCATTCCTTTTCTTTCCCAATCCTACTGTGCCTTATATTCCTTCGTTTGACTCAACGTAGTGGGATTTAGAGGAAATTAGTGTTATTTTGGCTTGCAAAACCCATTAAATTATAAGAAGTATATTTGTATGTATATGTATTCTTGGTTTCAAGTATTTTCTATAAAACCAAGGTTCACAGTAGGCTAAGGCATTATATTAAACACTCATTTACTTATTGACATTGCTTCTGAAAATTTTTACAAGTCACTGTATGTATCAAAGCTACATCCTTATGAGTATGTAAAAGACACTCTCTTCTTTGCAAGAGGAATAGTATTAGTTGGATGTGTCCGTAAGTTATTGTTACATGTGTTTTTTGGTTTTTAAATGTGTTGAAAATATTGTATAAATTGGCTTATGGTTCTTTACTTCAATAAAAAAAATTATTATTTATTACTCTAGTGGAAAAGTACCATAAAAAAAATATGGTAATTTTCTCATTGTCAGTAACGGAACAATTATACATTATTTCTCAGTGGCATTTTATCATCACATTTAATTTTCTTTTAGACACATATGTTGTTACTGTGATTGAATGTTTTGCCTGCATCTAGTTTATATGATTAGTTTTTTAGATAAATGGTGGAAAGTTTTATCACTGAATCCAATTATATATATATATATATATATATATATATATATATATATATATTCTTTTCTAAAATTCTATAGAAGCCTTTTGTAAGGAGTGGAATTGCCATGGAATTTTATTTTAGTTAAAAAAAAAAAAATTCACATGTACTCATATCAATGTTGCATTTTGACATTTAAGACATTCCTTAATGCATCATTAGCTGCTCTGCTAAAGCAGAGCAGCTGGGTGACACACAAAGTTTTAGTGAATAATATATGCACACAACCTGCTAATTAATGAATTTGACAATTATGTAGCTATAACTCTACGTACATAACTAACTATAAATACACATTAATAATAATTTTATTTTTTTGGATCACTGTCTTGGTTATTGACTGGCTATAACTACTCATGATTAGTAAACTACTCATGATTAGTAATTCTGAGTGAGGAGAAATGTTGGACAAGAATGTAATGTCAACATTTGGTCTAGACATGTTATACATATATTGTTTAGTATTCTGTTAAGATTGAACAATACTGCTTGACATTCTTGATTTGTTGGAGTATTCAAGTAATTGATATGAATATAAGTTGGGAACCTCTCATTGTTATATTCTGTTAAGATCTCACTATTAACATTTATTTTCTTGAAGGCAAAATCATTGGAGCTATTTTAATTTTAGGAATGGAGCAACATATTAGCGGTGATGGTAATATAAAATTATTTTATACTCACTTACTCTAAACATGATCTTTGTAATATATTTTTTTAAGAGAAAAGCTTTAGGACACAAACATACTAAGGATGAAGTTAAGTTGTACAAAAGCAATTCACTCCATTACTCTAAACTTGATGTTTGTAAATTTTATTTTCTAAATTCTTGGAAACTAATGGATGTTTAGCGTGAATAATGGGACTATCTCAAATAAAGTATAAAAATGACATATCTTCTGAATTATTATTTCTAAGCCGAAATCAAGTCAAAAGTACAAAGTGCTCCAATATTTTGAAAATATAATTTTTTATATTTACAATATACATATTGTAGTCTTTTTCTATTCAACTTTTGACTCCTAAGTTGAGTTGGAACAATATGTTGTTGAAGTATTTGAACTTACCTTCTAGGTTTTCTGGATGTGGATTGTGGTATTGTCACAATATTATAGTTTATAGTCAAACAAAAGAACTCTCAAATTTGTTTTGTTTAAATATTTACATTTTGTTAGGTAGATATTGTTTTACATATCAATGCGAAGTCTATTACAATTTGTGATATTAGATTTTTTTTTTTTTGGTACATTCAATCAATTTAGTTAAAGGAAATAGTTTAATGATATTACAAATCTCTTTAAATCTAAGTTTTAAAGTAGAGATTAATTTGGGTACAAGCCGAAAGGGTCCTTCTGTCAAAAATGGTGTAAAGAGCCTAAGTGATACGGTACTTAAGTGTCTTCGGCCCACCGCTAGCTGGGAACTGGCCCCTACAGCTAACCCAAGTTAATCAAAACTTGATAGACTAAAGATTGTTAAGGTTGATTAGCAAACATTATTTAAACTATTATTCTGGCTATCTAGATTATCATATTGATTCAATACACTAATTTTTGAAGAATGCTAGACGGTCACAATTGTTAATATGGCCTGGTAGAGAAGAAACTTATAGTGCTAAGCCAGCAAGGTTCAATGGTTAGGCAAAGCCATATGTATTTTTTGGCACACTAGCTTGGGGCTGATACTAGCAATTGATATAATCACACATATGTTAAATGACTCTGATTACACTGAGAATAATTTAAGAGTAACCAAACCTTCTAGCTCAGTTATGCCAAAATTCCTAAAGAATAAAAAAAAAATTATTTTTGCTTAGAATTCTAAGTGCTTTTTTGAGTCTTTTATGGCATATTCTTTGAATGTAAATGCACTTAGAACATTGAGTTGCAGCGGAAGATGAATAAGGATTCACATGTGGAACAACCTAGATACTCATAAGATGATAGTTTCATGTGACAAACTATCATGGCTAGGAGTATCATAGACTCTTAAACGGTAATTGTAGCTTGTGCTGAAGCTGAATAGCTCAGACATTTTATTATGTATATACAAATTTATGTATCTGTCATTTTTTTTAAATAAATTGTGATAATTAATTTGCTTTAAGAACTATTAAAGCATGTTTCTATGAGTTCTAAGATGAACAGGTACCCGCAGTTGCACATCAAGACATTAAAAGAGCCTAAATGGCAAAAATGTGGTTCTTGACTATAAAGTCATAAAAGAACTTTACAGATCTCTTGACGAAGAGTCTGTTTACTCTTGACGAAGAGTATGTCTAGAATTTTGATCCTAGAAACATCGAGGGGGATGGGGTTAAGCCCATAAGTAAGTCACCAGCATTGGCAACCAAACCGAGTCTGACTGGAGATTCCAAGAAGCTGGTTCAATTGGTAGAAACAAGCTGGACTTAGGTGACTTTTATGGAACGCTGTAAACCCCCTAAATTTCTCAAATTATTAAATCTTGGATTTTTCCCAATTTTCTGGAATTTTCTGGGAATTTTCTGTAATTAAAATCAGGGTTTTCAATTAATAAATGATTTTTAATTAGCAATAAATAATATTAAAATATCATGAAAATAATATTTTTGGGTGTAAAATGAAAATTTGGACTTAGGGTAATTTTTCTGGATTTTTCTGGGCCTCAGACCTATTTTTAAATGCCTAAAAAAAACTAATTTTAATTAATTATTTAAATTACTGTTATTATTATTATTATTATTATTTATTATTTAATTTTATTTCTTTTTATTTTTCTGGGCCGGCCCGGCCCAGTGGGCCGAAGCCCAGCCCAGCCCAGCCACCCGCCCTATCGGGTCGGGTCGGGTCAGCCAACCCGACCCGCCCGCAAATTCCCGACCCGCCCGCACGACCCCGTCCCCCCCCCACGTCCCGCGTCCCACGCCGGCCGCCGCGCGCAGCGCCGAGCATCCCGCGCCCCGCCCGCCGCGCTCCCCGCGCCACGTCGCCCCGCTCCGCCTTCCTCGGCCCCCCTGCAACCGCCTGCTCCCCTTATAAAACCCCCCGACCCCGGCCGTCTCCCCCACTCCCTCGCCCTAGCCACCGCCCCGCCGCTCACCGCCACCGTCGACCCCGCCGTGCCCAGCCCCGCACCGCCGACTGCTTCTCCTCCCTCATCCCGCAGCAGAGCCGCTCCGCCGTCCCCGTCGACCTCGACGTCGACCCCGAACCGCAGCAGCAGCACGAGCAGCCGCAGCCGCCATGCCGGCCGCCCTGAGCCGCCGCCTCCACCGTGGACGCCGCGCCGCCCCTCGCCGAACCGTCCCCCGCCCTCGCCGGCCGCCCAGCAGCCGCTTTCCGCCGTCCACGGCCAGAATCTCACCTGAACCCTAACCCTAAGCCCGATTCGTCGTGTCGTGTCGGATACGACACGGACACGATTTCGACCCTGTTTTCGGGTCCCCTTCAGGTACGTGTAACTTTCGCCTCGTAGCTCCGTTTTCAATTCCGCAAATTGCGTTGTGAAGCCTGTATGACCCTCTCGGTGTCCGGACAAACTGTTCGGGACACCGCGTCCTGTGGCGATCGCACACCGCGATCCAAAAACAGGAAAAACCAGACCCTGTTTCACCCCGGAATCGAGTACGTCCCGCCAAACGGGACGACTTGGTCGCGTGCGGTCTTCACAGATACGTGCGCATCATCGATACGGACGTGTGAGTCTTCGTGGAAGCTGATTCGGGTGTGCGTGCACACCGGAATCAACGCGTATCCGCGGACATCGCCCCGTATCCGCCTTTTCGGCAATTCACCCTAACTTCGTGCACACTCGTCAGATCGAGACGAAACTTGTGCCATCGGACTCGTAGCGATACGCTGGTCCTGTGGGTCAAGTTTGGTTCGATTCTGAGAACGTTGACGAAATCGCGTGTCGTGGGCCCCACAGGCCCCGCTCGACGGGCGATTTTGTGTTCGGCTCATCGGAATCCAAATCTGGAAGTTCCGTTGGATTCGTATCAGCGTTCCTGACTTGTTGACACTAAATTTGGTAAATTTGGAGACTTTTGACCCGGACACGTTTTTCGGTGCAAAGCGGGCCCAACGGCGGACCCCGTTTTGACCCGAAACTGTCGTTTTTGTCCTTATCTCCAATTTGGACCCAAGGACAGGCGTTTCTAGCTATTTGACATCTTCTGAGAGTGATGGTAATGTCTATTTCAGCTTTTGGACTCATCTCTGGACTTTTCCCCCAAGAACCTAATTAATCAGATCCAAACAACAGGCAAGTACCTGCACCTCAAGTTAATCTTTATATATTGTGATAATTAATTCCCTGTCTTATATGTACCCTTGATGATTACACATCGTGTTAGAAATGTTGAATTTCATGTCTTGAATAATTGGTAGTTCCTGTCTTGTTTTTCATGTCGGGTGGGAGAATACTAGGAGGCATGTAGTTTACCCTTTCCCCTGTCGTGACTGCTAGCTTTTGGTACGCGACTGTACCATCAGCCTGATACTCGATTATTTTTGACTGCTAGCCGCCTATGGCGTGCCTGATTAGCCTTATAAACCCCTACATGCCCACTATGTATTCTAAAAACAAACACAAGTACACACATATAGTTTCTGGTTAATTCTTGCTGGCTATTGTAGTTTCATTTCCTGTTTCATTTATTCCTGTTTCTCATATTCCTGTTTGCAGTTAACTCTGAGATAATAATGTTTCTGTTAATGCTGTTTCTCAACATGATAGCCAATATTTAATTGTCATAAGATATTTAGTTTAACATTGTTGTGCACTGTGTACTTTGCTCCTTTCCTGACTGGATCTGTTGATTTAGGCGATGAGGACCTTGCTCCTACTTATTATGGTCCTTATGAGGGGACTGATGATACCTATGAGGAGCCAGAACCCACACAGGAGACCCCGGCTGCTGAGTAGCTAGTAGTAGCTATCTTTCATTTCTATTTCTTATCTTATTTATCGGGTTTGTCCCCGATTTGAATATTGAATTTCTGTACTTAAACATTTGAATCTGTTGTCACATTTATTTTCAGTTGAAATTTTAAGTTTCTATTCTCATTATTATCTTGCCTATGTTAATTGTGAATGAGTTAGACTAGTTTAGATGGATTGACCTAGACAGCGTACTACCGCCGACTCTGCGGCGTAGGCTGGACGTACCCACGTACTCGTGCCCGAACTTCCGGGTGCGGGTCGTGACACGTTTTTATGGTGGCCCATGCAGGTCCTATCCTAAAATAGGGTAATACCCTAGGACAGGGTATGGAATAAAATTGAGGATTCTAGGAAAAGCTCATTCACAGTATAGCGTCCTTATTTCAATTCTTGATATCATTGCTGCTCAATTTTTCCTATCGTCTTTGATTTCCAAGTATTTCTATTCTGATCTTCCTATCCCTTAATCTTTCAGAATGGTCCAGACCAGGAACACAGTAGGAGGCACATCAGAACCAGCCGAGCAGAATGTGCCCGAGACTCTTGCCCTCCCTCCGCCTCCAT
Organism: Iris macrosiphon; assembly: GCA_036927795.1. NCBI lineage: Eukaryota > Viridiplantae > Streptophyta > Magnoliopsida > Asparagales > Iridaceae > Iris > Iris macrosiphon. The sequence goes on from JAYESA010000015.1 coordinate 8,043,601, forward strand.
CTGTTCCGGCAATTACTCTAGATGGGGCACAGCTACTTGGAGTATTCCAGGGATTGGTAGAATCCCAGAAAGAACAGACTGCACTCCTGCGGACCAGCCTCTCAGAAGCTATTAAGTCCCAGGAGTCGCCACTCAAGAGGCCAGGAAGTGCCAAAGACTTCAAGAACCTTAGGCCTCTGGAATTCTACGGAACTGAGGGCATTCTCTACGCTGATGAGTGGATAGAGAATGTCGAGAGACTCCTGAAGACTGTCCGGGTTCCCGATGATCTCAAAGTGGAGTCCGCAAGCCTGCAACTGTTCGATATTGCTCGAACCTGGTTCAGAGACGAACCCCAACTATCTGCTCCTGACATCACCTGGAAAGATTTTAAAAGACTATTCAAGGAGAAATTCTACCCCGAAGTGGCTAGGGAAGCTCTCGAAAGCCAATTCGAGAGACTAGAACAAGGTACTCTGACTGTTGATGAATATACTGCTGAATTTAGCAGGTTAAGCCACTTTGCGGAGTACATGGTTCGTACCCCGGAGGACAGAGCCCGAAGATTCAAGAAGGGGCTGTCCCCGGATATTCGCCTTGCTGTCACCACCAGCCGAGCTCGTACCTACGAAGAAATCTTGAGCGTGGCACAAGGCGTAGAGAGAGATATGGGGCACAAACTGAAGAGAGAAAGAGATACCGGAAATGCAGGACCCAACAAACGCCCTTTTCAACAACAGCACCAACAACAACAGCAGAGGGCCCCGCAGCAAACTCAGCGTCCTCTCCCTCGAGCTCCAGCACCTCAACCCCAGGCTCAAAGACAGAACCAACAAGCTGCCCCTTGTGGCTATTGCCAAAAACCAGGTCATACTTGGCAAGTCTGCAGGAAGAGGCTAGGTGCCTGTCTCTACTGCGGCTCAGCAGCGCATCAAATGAGGGACTGTCCAGCTGCTCAAGAACGCTCAGCTGCACCAAAGGCTCCAGCCCAGACCAGGGCCCCAGCAGTACAACAAAGGGGACCCCCGCTTCCAACCCAACAACAACGCTTTGCTCAGCACCAGCAGCAACAGAGGGGTGCACCGCAGCAAGGCCGTGCTTATGCAATGACTCTGGAAGAAGCTGAGGCCACAGCAGACGTGATCACAGGTTCTGTGCTTATAAATTCAATACCAGCTATTACTTTATTTGACTCTGGAGCTTCTCATTCATTCATGTCAGTAGATTTCCTTATGAAGCATAGCTTAAGCACTAAACCCCTTAGAAATTGTTATAAGATCATTACCGGTGGAGGAATCATTCCGGTTAGTGATGCCTGTAACAATTGTCCTATCACATTATGTGGAAGAGAACTGTATGCTAGACTACTTGTAATGCCAGTGCCCAGTTTTGACATTATACTGGGTATGGATTGGTTAAGTCAACATCATGCCACAATAGACTGCCACAGAGGTAGTGTAATCTTCAGGCCACCTGACAAGCCAGAATTTGAATTTGCTAGAGGTTCTAGGGAAATAGGTAATAACATAATTTGTGGAGCCCTAGTAACAGAAGAATTGCCACCTATCATCTCTGAATACCTTGATGTTTTCCCTGAGGATCTCCCAGGCTTACCCCCAGACCGAGAAGTTGAATTCTCCATTGACTTAGTGCCAGGAGCAGCACCAGTATCTCAGAATCCCTACAGAATCAACAAGAAGGAGATAATAGAACTAAATGAACAAATCAAAGAGCTAGAAGACAAATGCTTCATTAGGTCTAGTGTCTCACCCTGGGGAGCTCCAGTGTTATTTGTGCCCAAGAAGGACGGAACATCCCGAATGTGTATTGACTATAGGGCCCTGAATGCCTTGACAATTAAGAATAAGTATCCCCTGCCCAGGATAGATGACTTATTTGATCAGCTGAGTGGAGCTCGGGTGTTTTCAAAGATTGATTTAAGGTCTGGTTACCACCAAGTAAGGGTGAGAAAGGAAGACATCCCTAAAACTGCTTTCAATACCCGGAACGGACACTACGAATTCTTAGTAATGCCGTTCGGGTTGACGAATGCTCCAGCAGTTTTTATGAACCTAATGAACAGAGTTTTCCAGCCATATCTAGACAAATTTGTAGTGGTCTTCATTGATGATATTTTGATCTACTCCAAGACCCCCGAAGAACATGAAGAACATTTGAGGTTAGCATTGGAGACTTTGAGGAAGGAAAAACTCTATGGAAAATTATCTAAATGTGCTTTCTTCCTAGACAAAGTAGAATTCTTGGGACATGTTGTGACTGGAGATGGAATAGCAGTAGATCCTAAGAAGATAGCTGCAGTAGAATCCTGGCCCACTCCAGACTCTGTAGCAGAGATTAGAAGCTTCCTGGGACTAGCTGGATACTATCGGAAGTTTGTGAAGGACTTTGCAAGAATTGCGGAACCCATGACAAAATTAACAAGGAAGGATGAAGAGTTCACCTGGACTGATGAATGTCAGCATGCTTTTGAGGAATTGAAGAAAAGACTGACTTCTGCCCCTATTCTGACCTTACCTTCCGGAACCAGAGGTTTCGCTATTTATAGTGATGCTTCTGGAAAAGGTCTAGGTTGTGTACTGGAACAGAACAAGAAGGTAATAGCCTATGCCTCTAGACAGCTTCGACCCCATGAAAAGAATTATCCAACTCATGATTTAGAATTGGCAGCTGTCATTTTTGCTCTTAAACTTTGGAAGCATTATCTTTATGGAGAAAGGGTGAAAATATTTACAGACCATAAAAGTCTAAAATATATTTTCACTCAGAAAGAGCTAAACATGAGGCAAAGAAGGTGGCTGGAACTAATGAAAGATTTTGATATCACTCTTCAATATTACCCTGGGAAGGCAAATGTAGTTGCTGATGCGCTAAGCAGGTATCCTATGGCGATGTACTTGACTATGGACAGACACCTGCTGGAGGATTTGGAAAGTTTAGGTATTGAAGTAATTATCCCAGGAAAAGAAGGCCAAATGATGAACTTGTAGATTCAGTCTACTTTAATGGACAAGATCAAGGAGACTCAGTTTCAGGACGAAGGCCTGCGAAGCCTTCGAGGTCAAGTGCAAGCTGGACTAGTAGAAGAATTCAGAATTCATGAAGATGGATCGCTGAGGCATGGCGATAGATTATGTGTACCTCAAGGAGACATAAGAGAAGAAATTATACAAGAGGCGCACAGATCGCAGTACTCTATACATCCAGGAGCCAACAAGATGTACAAGGACCTGAGGACGCATGTTTGGTGGCATGGCATGAAAAGAGAAGTAGCCAGGTTCGTATCTCGTTGTTTAGTGTGCCAGCAAGTCAAGGCAGAAAGACAAAGACCTGGAGGACTGCTTCAACCCCTACCCATCCCGGAGTGGAAGTGGGAACATATCACAATGGATTTTGTTTCCGGACTTCCAAGGACACCTAGTGGTAAGGATGCAATCTGGGTGATAGTAGATAGACTGACCAAGTCTGCACTTTTTTTACCTTTCAAAGTAGGGCTATCTACAGAGAAGCTGGCAGATTTATATATCAGACACATTGTCAGACTGCATGGAGTCCCAATAAGTATTGTCTCCGACCGAGATTCAAGGTTCACCTCTCACTTCTGGAAGAGCTTGCAAGCCAGCTTGGGGACTCAACTCAAATTCAGCACAGCTTATCATCCCCAAACCGATGGGCAATCGGAACGTACAATCCAGACCCTTGAAAATATGCTCCGTACATGTGTTCTGGATTTTGGAGGATCCTGGGAAGACTACCTACATCTGGTGGAGTTCTCTTATAACAACAGTTACCAAGCCAGCATCGAGATGACTCCATTTGAAGCTCTGTATGGACGAAGATGTCGTACCCCGCTATCATGGGACGACGTTGGAGAAAGAGCCCTGCTGGGACCAGAGATGGTGATCGATTCAGCTGAGAAGGTAAAGCAAATAAGGGATAGACTTCGAGTGGCTCAAGACAGGCAACGACATTGGGCAAATAGCCACCGAAGGCCCTTGAAATTTGAGGTAATTAAATTTATGAAATTCAAGCCAATTTAAATATTTTGCTTATGGAACTAAGACTTGATTGTGACTTTATTAAAGGTTGGAGAGCTGGTATTCTTAAAGATTTCCCCGACACGTGGCACCATTAGGTTCGGAAGGAGTGGAAAACTCAGCCCAAGATTTATTGGACCTTTTGGCATACAGGAGAAGATCGGAGAAGTGGCATACCGACTGGCATTGCCACCCTCTCTGGATGGAGTACATAACGTCTTCCACGTGTCGCAGCTGAGGAAGTACGTGTCAGACCCCAGCCACATTTTGGATCACTCAGAGCTCAAAGTAGGCCCAAGTCTGACTTACCAAGAGCAACCCGTGGAGATTCTGGATCGCTCGGAGAAAGTCCTACGGAACCAGGTTATCTCCCTGGTTCGCGTAGCTTGGAAGCACCATTCTTCCGGCGAATCCACCTGGGAGCGAGAAGACGAGATTAGAGAGCGATACCCCTATCTTTTTGAACCCTGAGGTGTATTTTATTTTTCGGCTTTTCCTTTTCGTGCCTTGTTATTCTTAAATTTCGAGGACAAAATTTTTGTAAGTTGGGTAGGTTGTAAACCCCCTAAATTTCTCAAATTATTAAATCTTGGATTTTTTCCAATTTTCTGGAATTTTCTGGGAATTTTCTGTAATTAAAATCAGGGTTTTCAATTAATAAATGATTTTTAATTAGCAATAAATAATATTAAAATATCATGAAATAATATTTTTGGGTGTAAAATGAAAAGTTGGACTTAGGATAATTTTTCTGGATTTTTCTGGGCCTCAGACCTATATTTAAATGCCTAAAAAAAACTAATTTTATTAATTATTTAAATTACTGTTATTATTATTATTATTTATTATTTAATTTTATTTCTTTTTATTTTTCTGGGCCGGCCCGGCCCAGTGGGCCGAAGCCCAGCCCAGCCCAGCCACCCGCCCTATCGGGTCGGGTCGGGTCAGCCAACCCGACCCGCCCGCAAATCCCCGACCCGCCCGCACGACCCCGTCCCCCCCCCCCCACGTCCCGCGTCCCACGCCGGCCGCCGCGCGCAGCGCCGCGCGTCCCGCGCCCCGCCCGCCGCGCTCCCCGCGCCACGTCGCCCCGCTCCGCCTTCCTCGGCCCCCCTGCAACCGCCTGCTCCCCTTATAAAACCCCCCGACCCCGGCCGTCTCCCCCACTCCCTCGCCCTAGCCACCGCCCCGCCGCTCACCGCCACCGTCGACCCCGCCGTGCCCAGCCCCGCACCGCCGACTGCTTCTCCTCCCTCCTCCCGCAGCAGAGCAGCTCCGCCGTCCCCGTCGACCTCGACGTCGACCCCGAACCGCAGCAGCAGCACGAGCAGCCGCAGCCGCCGTGCCGGCCGCCCTGAGCCGCCGCCTCCACCGTGGACGCCGCGCCGCCCCTCGCCGAGCCGTCCCCCGCCCTCGCCGGCCGCCCAGCAGCCGCTTTCCGCCGTCCACGGCCAGAATCTCACCTGAACCCTAACCCTAAGCCCGATTCGTCGTGTCGTGTCGGATACGACACGGACACGATTTCGACCATGTTTTCGGGTCCCCTTCAGGTACGTGTAACTTTCGCCTCGTAGCTCCGTTTTCAATTCCGCAAATTGCGTTGTGAAGCCTGTATGACCCTCTCGGTGTCCGGACAAACTGTTCGGGACACCGCGTCCTGTGGTGATCGCACACCGCGATCCAAAAACAGGAAAAACCAGACCCTGTTTCACCCCGGAACCGAGTACGTCCCGCCAAACGGGATGACTTGGTCGCGTGCGGTCTTCACAGATACGTGCGCATCATCGATACGGATGTGTGAGTCTTCGTGGAAGCTGATTCGGGTGTGCGTGCACACCGGAATCAACGCGTATCCGCGGACATCGCCCCGTATCCGCCTTTTCGGCAATTTACCCTAACTTCGTGCACACTCGTCAGATCGAGACGAAACTTGCACCATCGGACTCGTAGCGATACGCTGGTCCTGTGGGTCAAGTTTGGTTCGATTCTGAGAACGTTGACGAAATCGCGTATCGTGGGCCCCACAGGCCCCGCTCGACGGGCGATTTTGTGTTCGGCTCATCGGAATCCAAATCTGGAAGTTCCGTTGGGTTCGTATCAGCATTCCTGACCTGTTGACACTAAGTTTGGTGAATTTGGAGACTTTTGACCCGGACACGTTTTTCGGTGCAAAGCGGGCCCAACGGCGGACCCCGTTTTGACCCGAAACTGCCGTTTTTGCCCTTATCTCCAATTTGGACCCAAGGACAGGCGTTTCTAGCTATTTGACATCTTCTGAGAGTGATGGTAATGTCTATTTCAGCTTTTGGACTCATCTCTGGACTTTTCCCCCAAGAACCTAATTAATCAGATCCAAACAACACGCAAGTACCTGCACCTCAAGTTAATCTTTATATATTGTGATAATTAATTCCCTGTCTTATATGTACCCTTGATGATTACACATCGTGTTAGAAATGTTGAATTTTATGTCTTGAATAATTGGTAGTTCCTGTCTTGTTTTTCATGTCGGGTGGGAGAATACTAGGAGGCATGTAGTTTACCCTTTCCCCTGTCGTGACTGCTAGCTTTTGGTACGCGACTGTACCATCAGCCTGATACTCGATTATTCCTGACTGCTAGCCGCCTATGGCGTGCCTGATTAGCCTTATAAACCCCTACATGCCCACTATGTATTCTAAAAACAAACACAAGTACACACATATAGTTTCTGGTTAATTCTTGCTGGCTATTGTAGTTTCATTTCCTGTTTCATTTATTCCTGTTTCTCATATTCCTGTTTGCAGTTAACTCTGAGATAATAATGTTTCTGTTAATGCTGTTTCTCAACATGATAGCCAATATTTAATTGTCATAAGATATTTAGTTTAACATTGTTGTGCACTGTGTACTTTGCTCCTTTCCTGACTGGATCTGTTGATTTAGGCGATGATGAGGACCTTGCTCCTACTTATTATGGTCCCTATGAGGGGACTGATGATACCTATGAGGAGCCAGAACCCACACAGGAGACCCCTGCTGCTGAGTAGCTAGTAGTAGCTATCTTTCATTTCTATTTCTTATCTTATTTATCGGGTTTGTCCCCGATTTGAATATTGAATTTCTGTACTTAAACATTTGAATCTGTTGTCACATTTATTTTCAGTTGAAATTTTAAGTTTCTATTCTCATTATTATCTTGCCTATGTTAATTGTGAATGAGTTAGACTAGTTTAGATGGATTGACCTAGACAGCGTACTACCGCCGACTCTGCGGCATAGGCTGGACGTACCCACGTACTCGTGCCCGAACTTCCGGGTGCGGGTCGTGACAAACGCTGACCATAGATTAAAATTTTATTAAAATAATGTCCAAGTGGCTGTATATATGTACAATGATTTTTCATCCCTATGGTGACAGTATTCCGGTGTGATCTGGTTAAGATGAGTTTTTAAACTCTTAATATGTTCAAGCATTATTATGCAGGGTTGACTCCGATCACCAACCCTTTGAGGACTTACCTATATGAGAGATCGTGAAGGTCGCGACTATGGGACAGTGCGATCCCAGACAACTCTTGTGAATATAAAAAAGTGCGTATGGCCAATCAAAAGCGCCGTCCCGATAGACCCAAGAACCTCTAGCGTACTATGTGTGCTATTTTCTGAATCTGGTGCAAGAAGTCTGATTCAAGGCATAGTCCATCAAACACTTCTTCAGACAAAGATAATAGTTACTAAGTGAGATTCAAGGTGGTAGTCCATCTCATCTATACATATTATATATTTGCTAAGAAATTGTAAACCCCCAGATTTTACATTGGGATTTTTTCGCAATTTTCTGGAATTTTCTGGGAATTTTCTGTAATTAAAATCAAGGTTTTAATTATTAAATGATTTTTAATTGTTAATAAATAATATTAAAATATCATGGAAATAATATTTTTGGGTGTAAAATGGAAAACTGGACTTAGGGAAATTTTTCTGGAATTTATCGGGCTCCGGACCTATTTTTAAAACACCTAAAAACTATTAATTAATTTACTTATTATTTATTTATTTATTTATCTATTTAAATTAAAATTTTAACCCTAACCCCGAGCCCGGCCCAACCCGAGCCCGGCCCAACCGGCCCAACCGGCCCAACCCGAACCCTAGCCCTAATTTCTCTCCGTGTCGGACACGACACGGACACGGAATTCTTCGGATTTTTCAACCCAATTCAGGTGCGCGTAGTTTCTTGCTCGTAGCTCGGTTTTCATTTCCGTAAATTGCGTTGTGAAGCCTGTATGACCCTCTCGGTGTCCGGACAAACTGTTCGGGACATCGCGTCCTGTGGTGATCGCACACCGCGATCCAAAAACAGGAAAAACCAGACCCTGTTTCACCCCGGAACTGAGTGCGCCCCACCAAACGGGACGACTTGATCGCGTGCGGTCTTCACAGATACGTGCGCATCGTCGATACGGACGTGTGAGATTTCGTGGAAGCTGATTCGGGTGTGCGTGCACACCGGAATCAACGCGTATCCGCGGACATCGCCCCGTATCCGCCTTTTCTGCAATTCATCCTAACTTCGTGCACACACGTCAGATCGAGACGAAACTTACGCCATCGGACTCGTAGCGATATGCTGGTCCTGTGGGTCAAGTTTGGTTCAATTCTGAGAACGTTGACGAAATCGCGTGTCGTGGGCCCCACAGGCCCCGCTCGACGGGCGATTTTGTGTTCGGCTCATCGGAATCCAAATCTGGAAGTTCCGTTGGGTTCGTATCAGCGTTCCTGACCTGTTGACACTAAGTTTGGTGAATTTGGAGACCTTTGACCCGGACACGTTTTTCGGTGCAAAGCGGGCCCACCGGCGGACCCCGTTTTGACCCGAAACTGCCGTTTTTGTCCTTGTCTCCAAATTGGACCCAAGGACAGGCATTTCTAGCTATTTGACATCTTCTGAGCATGATGGTAATATTTATTTCAGCTTTTGGACTCATTTCTGGAAATTTCCCCGAGACACCAAACTATAATTGGATCCAAACATCAGGCAAGTACCTGCACTTCAAGTTTATTCTTTATATTGTGATAATTAATTCCTTGCTCTACTAGTACCATTGAATGTTTACACGTAGTGTTAGAATCTGGATTTCATGTCTTGAATACTGGATTTCATGTCTTGCTTTCGTGTCGGGTGGGAGAATACTGAAAGGCATGTAGTTTACCCTGACCCTTGCCATGATTAATAGTTGTTGGTACACGACTGTCCATCAGCCGGATCTCGATTATTCCTGTTTAATAGCCGTCTATGACGGCCGGTTTAACCCTGTAAACCCCTACATGCCAACTAGGTATTCTAAATACACAAGTTCACACACATAGTTTCTTGTCTTGTTACAGTTCCTATTGTCTGGTTGTAATTCATTTTCCTGTCACCTTGTTCCTGTTTTACTCATGTCCCTGTCTTACAGCAATTAACTCTTAGTTATTGTTACTATTTATTTATACATATCCTCAACATGATACCTGTCAGTTCTTTTCTACTTGTCATAAATATTTAGTTTAATCTTTGTTGTGCATTGTGTACTTTGCTCCTTTCCTGACTGGATTCGTTGTTTTAGGCGATGATGAGCACTGCCCCCACCTATTTATGGCCACTATGAGTTAGCAGGTAACACACATGAGAAGCCAGTTTCCCCCAGGAGGCTACTTCTGTGGATCAGTTAGCTGTAGCTGCTTATTCTTTCCTTTTCAGCATATACTCGGGTTTGTCCCCGATTTATCTTCTGGCTTTGTATTAACTGTGGATTTGGTTGACACAGATTAAATATTATGAAATCTTAACATTCTTATTCCTGTGATTATTCTTGCCTGTTTATTATTGTGGATGAGATAGATATTTAGTGATCCCAGAAAATGACCCAGACAGCGTACTACCGCCGACACTGCAGCGTAGGCTGGACGTACCCACGTACTCGTGCCCGAATAACCGGGTGCGGATCGTGACACGTTTTTGTGGTGGCCCATGCAGGTCAACGACTAAATTGTTCGGTTTCAACTTAGGAACCGAATAGGCCTGCAATAAGATAAGGATAAGTTTAGGATCTCATCCACTTGCTTGAATCGTTCTTGACATCTATTTTGGATTTGAATTGATTCCTTGACTTGCATCCTGCCTTGATTCCTGTGCGCCTTTTATCGTTTATTTTTGGATGCAGAGTAAGGGATCTACCAGCAAGCGACGAGATTTCTACAAGATCACCACGAGATGCTCTACCAGCATGACCGTGGAGAACGCGCAGACCCTTGGAGTAGCTAATGCGCGCAAGTGATTGTAGATACCGTTCCTAGTATTGTTTAGCTCGTGCCTATTGGTTCGTGACCTCAGCCCCAACCTAGTAATTTTGAACTTACTAACAACCTGGTATGCTTTTATATCTGATAAATGTAGAGTTTGTAGAATCTTTTGTTATTGTGCTTATTGTAGGTTGTTTTGTGAACTTAAATAATTTGTACCTCCTTTCATCATCATCTAGCACACTTAATTTTGATGTACTTGACTTACGCTGCTATTCTATAGCCTAGTTTTGCAAGCTTACTCTTTATCGAGCTTGTTCATGACATATGTATTAGTGGGTCGACACACTAATACGATTGTCTATTCAGAATCAGTGCATTACGGTCTGATCAGCCTTAGTGCATTTTGATTCGCCTTTCGCACTACTTTACGTGGATTGAGATATATAGTTGACTAGTATACTGCCCTAGACATGTCTGAACATATCATATCAGGTTACATGGCTGTATTAATACGAGCTTGTGAATAGGAATTACCAAGATAGGATTCAATCCACAATCGCTTGACAATTCCACCTGAATTCTTTAAAACGCCTTGACCCCGATATTTCTAATCTATCACCCCACCCTTGGACTCTTTATTATTGATCTTCGTCTCCCCTATTTCGGAAAGACAAAATCTCGTGCTTGGTATAAGTTAGTACATAGATAGTACTAGATATGCCACATAGGCCGATCACATACTTGAGGATTAACCTTTCGTAATTGAGGACATATCATGATCGGCGCTGAAGTTTCGAGGATTGAATGACATGAGTAAACATATTAAGGAATATTTCCTTAAGGTATATAGTCTTTTGTGATGAATGGGTAAACTCTAAGTTGGGTAGCAATGCATTGTCAACTCGAGAGGAATGTCTTTTGGATTGTGACCGAGTAAGGTTAGATTGGAAGAAGCAAGCCATTCTAATTTTGAAAAATTTAGAGGGGTGACTAAAATGATTAATGAATTGATATCGAGGACTCAATAGTTGTACCTTAGTTGCATGATTTAAATTTTGAATAATGAAGGTAAAATCATCAATTTGAATTTGGAAGATAAAACTATAGAATTTCAGACTTGAACATGGGTGGACTACATTTTTTCAATTTGATGATTTGAATTACAAATTACGAATTGGTGGTTGGACTACCTAGTTGGATTATTGAGGAGATGAATGAAATTTAAAAATTTGACGCATACCATCTTGAATGGGAATATTGTTGAACTCGAATCACTTCTAGAGAAAATTATGATAATTAAAATCGTGAGGCAAAGTCATGTGCAAATCTTGAAAATGCTACATGGACTTAATCTAAAACCTGCCTGTGGGTAATTTGAGGAAGTAAGAAGTAATAACCATAAGTTGAATTTCTGATTGGAACAATAGTCACCTTAATCATGAAGTGATTGCAGTAGACACGATTAGGATTTAAATTTTCGCAAGGAGATTGCGATTGAGATACGTGAAGGATTATGGCTTAATTTTAAATTTCGAGGACGAAATTTTTATAAGTTGGGTAGATTGTAAACCCCCAGATTTTACATTGGGATTTTTTCGCAATTTTCTGGAATTTTCTGGGAATTTTCTGTAATTAAAATTAAGGTTTTAATTATTAAATAATTTTCAATTGTTAATAAATAATATTAAAATATCATGGAAATAATATTTTTGGGTGTAAAATAGAAAACTGGACTTAGGAAAATTTTCGCAGCTCACCCGCTTCCCTCTCACCCGTTCACCAGAATCCCCTCGGCCCGCGTCTTCCGGCGCTCCGCCCGGCGACGACGCCGACGGCCTTGCCCCGCTCCTCGGCCACGTAGCCCCCGCCCCCGCGCTGGCCGCCGCCTCCCTCGGCCCCACGCCACCGCCTTCACCCTATATAACCCCTCGAATCCCCCTTCTTCTCCGACTCCGGCCAGAACCTCGCCGGCTCCCTCCGCCCTGGCCACGCCGTGCCACCCGCCGCTCCTCCTTCCTCCGCCTAGCCGTCCCCTCCTCCCCAGAAACTTCCGCAGCTCCGCCCTCTCCCTGCAGCCTCACTCCTCGACCCGTCCCACCGCCCGGCGACGTCTCCTCCGCCCGCTTTCGACCGACGTCCCCCACGGCCGGAACCGCCCCTGAACCCTCGCCCTTGGTGCCAGAGCCGGCCGTCGCGTGTCCCCGAGTCCGGCCAGCCAGGACACGGCAGAACCCAAACCCTAGCCCTAATTTCTCTCCGTGTCGGACACGACACGGACACGGAATTCTTCGGATTTTTCAACCCAATTCAGGTGCGCGTAGTTTCTTGCTCGTAGCTCGGTTTTCATTTCCGCAAATTGCGTTGTGAAGCCTGTATGACCCTCTCGGTGTCCGGACAAACTGTTCGGGACATCGCGTCCTGTGGTGATCGCACACCGCGATCCAAAAACAGGAAAAACCAGACCCTGTTTTACCCCGGAACTGAGTGCGCCCCGCCAAACGGGACGACTTGGTCGCGTGCGGTCTTCACAGATACGTGCGCAACGTCGATACGGACGTGTGAGATTTCGTGGAAGCTGATTCGGGTGTGCGTGCACACCGGAATCAACGCGTATCCGCGGACATCGCCCCGTATCCGCCTTTTCTGCAATTCACCCTAACTTCGTGCACACACGTCAGATCGAGACGAAACTTGCGCCATCGGACTCATAGCGATACGCTGGTCCTGTGGGTCAAGTTTGGTTCGATTCTGAGAACGTTGACGAAATCGCGTGTCGTGGGCCCCACAGGCCCCGCTCGACGGGCGATTTTGTGTTCGGCTCATCGGAATCGAAATCTGGAAGTTCCGTTGGGTTCGTATCAGCGTTCCTGACCTGTTGACACTAAGTTTGGTGAATTTGGAGACCTTTGACCTGGACACATTTTTCGGTGCAAAGCGGTCCCACCGGCGGACCCCGTTTTGATCCGAAACTGACATTTTTGTCCTTGTCTCCAAATTGGACCCAAGGACAGGCGTTTCTAGCTATTTGACATCTTCTGAGCATGATGGTAATGTTTATTTCAGCTTTTGGACTCATTTCTGAAAATTTCTCCGAGACACCAAACTATAATTGGATCCAAACATCAGGCAAGTACCTGCACTTCAAGTTTATTCTTTATATTGTGATAATTAATTCCTTGCTCTACTAGTACCATTGAATGTTTACACGTAGTGTTAGAATCTGGATTTCATGTCTTGAATACTGGATTTCATGTCTTGCTTTCGTGTCGGGTGGGAGAATACTGAAAGGCATGTAGTTTACCCTGACCCTTGCCATGATTAATAGTTGTTGGTACACGACTGTCCATCAGCCGGATCTTGATTATTCCTATTTAATAGCCGTCTATGACGGCCGGTTTAACCCTGTAAACCCCTACATGCCAACTAGGTATTCTAAATACACAAGTTCACACACATAGTTTCTTGTCTTGTTACAGTTCCTATTGTCTGGTTGTAATTCATTTTCCTGTCACCTTGTTCCTGTTTTACTCATGTCCCTGTCTTACAGCAATTAACTCTTAGTTATTGTTACTATTTATTTATACATATCCTCAACATGATACCTGTCAGTTCTTTTCTACTTGTCATAAATATTTAGTTTAATCTTTGTTGTGCATTGTGTACTTTGCTCCTTTCCTGACTGGATCCGTTGTTTTAGGCGATGATGAGCACTGCCCCCACCTATTTATGGCCACTATGAGTTAGCAGGTAACACACATGAGAAGCCAGTTTCCCCCAGGAGGCTACTTCTGTGGATCAGTTAGCTGTAGCTGCTTATTCTTTCCTTTTCAGCATATACTCGGGTTTGTCCCCGATTTATCTTCTGGCTTTGTATTAACTGTGGATTTGGTTGACACAGATTAAATATTATGAAATCTTAACATTCTTATTCCTGTGATTATTCTTGCCTGTTTATTATTGTGGATGAGATAGATATTTAGTGATCCCAGAAAATGACCCAGACAGCGTACTACCGCCGACACTGCAGCGTAGGCTGGACGTACCCACGTACTCGTACCCGAATAACCGGGTGCGGGTCGTGACACGTTTTTGTGGTGGCCCATGCAGGTCAACGACTAAATTGTTCGGTTTCAACTTAGGAACCGAATAGGCCTGCAATAAGATAAGGATAAGTTTAGGATCTCATCCACTTGCTTGAATCGTTCTTGACATCTATTTTGGATTTGAATTGATTCCTTGACTTGCATCCTGCCTTGATTCCTGTGCGCCTTTTATCGTTTATTTTTGGATGCAGAGTAAGGGATCTACCAGCAAGCGACGAGATTTCTACAAGATCACCACGAGATGCTCTACCAGCATGACCGTGGAGAACGCGCAGACCCTTGGAGTAGCTAATGCGCGCAAGTGATTGTAGATACCGTTCCTAGTATTGTTTAGCTCGTGCCTATTGGTTCGTGACCTCAGCCCCAACCTAGTAATTTTGAACTTACTAACAACCTGGTATGCTTTTATATCTGATAAATGTAGAGTTTGTAGAATCTTTTGTTATTGTGCTTATTGTAGGTTGTTTTGTGAACTTAAATAATTTGTACCTCCTTTCATCATCATCTAGCACACTTAATTTTGATGTACTTGACTTACGCTGCTATTCTATAGCCTAGTTTTGCAAGCTTACTCTTTATCGAGCTTGTTCATGACATATGTATTAGTGGGTCGACACACTAATACGATTGTCTATTCAGAATCAGTGCATTACGGTCTGATCAGCCTTAGTGCATTTTGATTCGCCTTTCGCACTACTTTACGTGGATTGAGATATATAGTTGACTAGTATACTGCCCTAGACATGTCTGAACATATCATATCAGGTTACATGGCTGTATTAATACGAGCTTGTGAATAGGAATTACCAAGATAGGATTCAATCCACAATCGCTTGACAATTCCACCTGAATTCTTTAAAACGCCTTGACCCCGATATTTCTAATCTATCACCCCACCCTTGGACTCTTTATTATTGATCTTCGTCTCCCCTATTTCGGAAAGACAAAATCTCGTGCTTGGTATAAGTTAGTACATAGATAGTACTAGATATGCCACATAGGCCGATCACATACTTGAGGATTAACCTTTCGTAATTGAGGACATATCATGATCGGCGCTGAAGTTTCGAGGATTGAATGACATGAGTAAACATATTAAGGAATATTTCCTTAAGGTATATAGTCTTTTGTGATGAATGGGTAAACTCTAAGTTGGGTAGCAATGCATTGTCAACTCGAGAGGAATGTCTTTTGGATTGTGACCGAGTAAGGTTAGATTGGAAGAAGCAAGCCATTCTAATTTTGAAAAATTTAGAGGGGTGACTAAAATGATTAATGAATTGATATCGAGGACCCAATAGTTGTACCTTAGTTGCATGATTTAAATTTTGAATAATGAAGGTAAAATCATCAATTTGAATTTGGAAGATAAAACTATAGAATTTCAGACTTGAACATGGGTGGACTACATTTTTTCAATTTGATGATTTGAATTACAAATTACGAATTGGTGGTTGGACTACCTAGTTGGATTATTGAGGAGATGAATGAAATTTAAAAATTTGACGCATACCATCTTGAATGGGAATATTGTTGAACTCGAATCACTTCTAGAGAAAATTATGATAATTAAAATCGTGAGGCAAAGTCATGTGCAAATCTTGAAAATGCTACATGGACTTAATCTAAAACCTGCCTGTGGGTAATTTGAGGAAGTAAGAAGTAATAACCATAAGTTGAATTTCTGATTGGAACAATAGTCACCTTAATCATGAAGTGATTGCAGTAGACACGATTAGGATTTAAATTTTCGCAAGGAGATTGCGATTGAGATACGTGAAGGATTATGGCTTAATTTTAAATTTCGAGGACGAAATTTTTATAAGTTGGGTAGATTGTAAACCCCCAGATTTTACATTGGGATTTTTTCGCAATTTTCTGGAATTTTCTGGGAATTTTCTGTAATTAAAATTAAGGTTTTAATTATTAAATAATTTTCAATTGTTAATAAATAATATTAAAATATCATGGAAATAATATTTTTGGGTGTAAAATAGAAAACTGGACTTAGGGAAATTTTTCTGGAATTTATCGGGCCCCGGACCTATTTTTAAAACACCTAAAAACTATTAATTAATTTACTTATTATTTATTTATTTATTTATCTATTTAAATTAAAATTTTAACCCTAACCCCGAGCCCGGCCCAACCGGCCCAACCGAGCCCACCCGCCTAGCGGGTCGGGTCGGGTCCACCCGCCGCCCGACCCGCTCACCCGCTTCCCTCTCACCCGTTCACCAGAATCCCCTCGGCCCGCGTCTTCCGGCGCTCCGCCCGGCGACGACGCCGACGGCCTTGCCCCGCTCCTCGGCCACGTAGCCCCCGCACCCGCGCTGGCCGCCGCCTCCCTCGGCCCCACGCCACCGCCTTCACCCTATATAACCCCTCGAATCCCCCTTCTTCTCCGACTCCGGCCAGAACCTCGCCGGCTCCCTCCGCCCTGGCCACGCCGTGCCACCCGCCGCTCCTCCTTCCTCCGCCTAGCCGTCCCCTCCTCCCCAGAAACTTCCGCAGCTCCGCCCTCTCCCTGCAGCCTCACTCCTCGACCCGTCCCACCGCCCGGCGACGTCTCCTCCGCCCGCTTTCGACCGACGTCCCCCACGGCCGGAACCGCCCCTGAACCCTCGCCCTTGGTGCCAGAGCCGGCCGTCGCGTGTCCCCGAGTCCGGCCAGCCAGGACACGGCAGAACCCAAACCCTAGCCCTAATTTCTCTCCGTGTCGGACACGACACGGACACGGAATTCTTCGGATTTTTCAACCCAATTCAGGTGCGCGTAGTTTCTTGCTCGTAGCTCGGTTTTCATTTTCGCAAATTGCGTTGTGAAGCCTGTATGACCCTCTCGGTGTCCGGACAAACTGTTCGGGACATCGCGTCCTGTGGTGATCGCACACCGCGATCCAAAAACAGGAAAAACCAGACCCTGTTTTACCCCGGAACTGAGTGCGCCCCGCCAAACGGGACGACTTGGTCGCGTGCGGTCTTCACAGATACGTGCGCAACGTCGATACGGACGTGTGAGATTTCGTGGAAGCTGATTCGGGTGTGCGTGCACACCGGAATCAACGCGTATCCGCGGACATCGCCCCGTATCCGCCTTTTCTGCAATTCACCCTAACTTCGTGCACACACGTCAGATCGAGACGAAACTTGCGCCATCGGACTCATAGCGATACGCTGGTCCTGTGGGTCAAGTTTGGTTCGATTCTGAGAACGTTGACGAAATCGCGTGTCGTGGGCCCCACAGGCCCCGCTCGACGGGCGATTTTGTGTTCGGCTCATCGGAATCGAAATCTGGAAGTTCCGTTGGGTTCGTATCAGCGTTCCTGACCTGTTGACACTAAGTTTGGTGAATTTAGAGACCTTTGACCTGGACACATTTTTCGGTGCAAAGCGGTCCCACCGGCGGACCCCGTTTTGATCCGAAACTGACATTTTTGTCCTTGTCTCCAAATTGGACCCAAGGACAGGCGTTTCTAGCTATTTGACATCTTCTGAGCATGATGGTAATGTTTATTTCAGCTTTTGGACTCATTTCTGAAAATTTCTCCGAGACACCAAACTATAATTGGATCCAAACATCAGGCAAGTACCTGCACTTCAAGTTTATTCTTTATATTGTGATAATTAATTCCTTGCTCTACTAGTACCATTGGATGTTTACACGTAGTGTTCGAATCTGGATTTCATGTCTTGAATACTGGATTTCATGTCTTGCTTTCGTGTCGGGTGGGAGAATACTGAAAGGCATGTAGTTTACCCTGACCCTTGCCATGATTAATAGCTGTTGGTACACGACTGTCCATCAGCCGGATCTCGATTATTCCTGTTTAATAGCCGTCTATGACGGCCGGTTTAACCCTGTAAACCCCTACATGCCAACTAGGTATTCTAAATACACAAGTTCACACACATAGTTTCTTGTCTTGTTACAGTTCCTATTGTCTGGTTGTAATTCATTTTCCTGTCACCTTGTTCCTGTTTTACTCATGTCCCTGTCTTACAGCAATTAACTCTTAGTTATTGTTACTATTTATTTATACATATCCTCAATATGATACCTGTCAGTTCTTTTCTACTTGTCATAAATATTTAGTTTAATCTTTGTTGTGCATTGTGTACTTTGCTCCTTTCCTGACTGGATCCGTTGTTTTAGGCGATGATGAGCACTGCCCCCACCTATTTATGGCCACTATGAGTTAGCAGGTAACACACATGAGGAGCCAGTTTCCCCCAGGAGGCTACTTCTGTGGATCAGTTAGCTGTAGCTGCTTATTCTTTCCTTTTCAGCATATACTCGGGTTTGTCCCCGATTTATCTTCTGGCTTTGTATTAACTGTGGATTTGGTTGACACAGATTAAATATTATGAAATCTTAACATTCTTATTCCTGTGATTATTCTTGCCTGTTTATTATTGTGGATGAGATAGATATTTAGTGATCCCAGAAAATGACCCAGACAGCGTACTACCGCCGACACTGCGGCGTAGGCTGGACGTACCCACGTACTCGTGCCCGAATAACCGGGTGCGGGTCGTGACAGAAATTCTCAACTCTTATTCTTTTATTATCATTCATCTATGTTGTTTCGAAACTTCGTTTTTTTGGGAAGAATTGTTGTGTGATATTTGAAAAAAAAAAAAAAAATCAAACCTCATTAATCCACCCCATATTATTGACTGATTTCATCTTTTATGTGACCCTTATTATCATTCTTTAACGACTACTTAATTAGCCATAATTTTCATTAAATTCTATTTAATATTGTCGGAGAATGATTATATATATATAATGTGCAACCAATCCATCCAAACATCTCTCTTAACCGATCCTCACAGCCAAGTTTTCATCTTATTCTAAACACCCTTGATTCTTCACCTACTTCTATAAGATCACAACCATCATCAAAGTCTACACAAGTCTTTGTTTTTGTTGCATACCTGAAAATAAATAATTTGTCTCATGAAATCTCTTTCCTCCTTACTCCTTTTATTGTTTATTCAATTTCCTCTGGACAAGAGCTAAGTTCAGGTCGTTCTTCGGAAGCCGTGTGCGATGACGGGAAGTCGATAGAAAAAAAAATTTACCACTAGAAGAATTCGAAAAGATGTCTGCACATAGACCTCCAATAAATAGAAATTAGTCTTTTATGAGTACAGATCTCCTTCTATTTTCCCACAAGTAGCGGATGAATTCATCAAGACACCTATCTTGAATATCCTCATCGCCAAAGATGTCCACACATTCTCTGGCTCTGGTCCTGAAACCCTCCCCTTGTTCTTCAACCATAACAGCCTCAAGCTATCCGCGATCCCTTCTCCGGTGAACGAGCCGTCCTCCTCGTCCCTCGGCACCTCGACCGCCAGCTCCCTCTCCACCAGGTTCCTCGCATTGAGCCCCTGGTCGAACATGAGCGGCACCACCACCATGTGGAGCCGGCTCGGCGGAGTCCGGAAGGGCGTCGACAGTTGGCAGGGGGAAGGGGAGGAGTTCGATGAGGTGGGATAGGTGGGGAGGGATGGTAGGGAGGAGTCTTTGTATGTTTCTGGGGGTTGATATGTAGGAGACTCGGTGGCCTCTGTTGGCAAGGCGTTTGGAGAGCTCTGGGAAGGGGAGGAGGTGGCCTAGAGCTGCCCATGGGAGCATCACAATGTGGAGCCGGCTCCTGCTCCTGTCATCCATAGTTGGAGAACTTGGAATCTGTTATTTTTGTGAGTGGGAAATGTGGTTTTAATCGTATATTTTGACGTGACCGATAATGGCCGGCGGCTAATGTGATCCTTCTCCTATTGGCTCCGGTTGGAACCGTTCACTTAAATTCTGGAGTGTGTCATGACTACAACCAAATTTTTCTTACAATTGCCACGTTGCGGTCAACGATCGTTTATTGGAAAAAAAAATCAGATCGAAAATGGTCCATACAGCAGAGGATGGGAGGATTATAAGATGGTTGTAAGCATTTTACAGTAAACTTAGCATTATTGTAAATTCTGAGTCCTTTTCTAATTGGGAGCTGCCATATCAGCTGCGGGCCATTGACAAGACGGAATTTGGACGGTACAAATAGCAGGGGTGTTTTTGTAAGTCTTAAAGTTGTTGGCTTAGTCATGGATGATGCATGAGATGATGTGTTTGGTGGAAGGTGGCCGGTTGGACTTCTGTATATTGGTGGCTAAGGCTTCATCAAAAACTAATCTTTTGTAGTGCAGTGCCAACTTGGGTTAGACAGCCGATGGATATCATCCTTTCTAGTCGTGGTGATATTTTTTTATTTTTTTTTCGAAAAATTTCAGTGAGAACATAAAAGTTTAATATATTTATAAAAAAAGCATAAAAGTTTCTAAATTTACATCAAAAGTATTAAAATGTCCTTCCGAAGGACGTTTTACGCTTTTCCGTCGATGAATTTTTACTCCGTTAACGGAGGAGAAAAAAAAAATTTATAAATAAAATAATAAAAAATGCCTTTCAAAATGACGTTTTATATTTTTTATTAATTTTTTTCCTCTCTCTCCTCTCTCTCCCCTCTCTTCTCTCCTCCGTTAACGGGCGGAGAAAAAAATTAATATTTTAATATATTTTTTTTTTGAAAAAAATTAAAAAAATAAAAAATTTGAAAAAAAATTAAAAAAATTAAAAAATATAAAACGTCTTGTGAAGGACGTTTTACATTTTTTTAATATTCGAAAAAAAATTAAAAATTTAATAAAAAATTAATAAAAAATAAAAAATAAATAAAAAATAAAAAAATTTAAAAGAAAATGTAAAACGTCCTTGTGATGGGCGTTTTTTACATTTTTTTAATTTTTTTTTCTGGAAAAAATTAAAAATTAAAAAAAATTAAAAAAATTAAAAAAAATATAAAACGTCCTTGTGAAGGACGTTTTACATTTTTTTAATATTTTTAATTTCCTTTAAATAATATTTTTCTTTTTTCCCGAGGCAGTTCTCTCTCCTCTCCTCCTCAGACTGCTCTCTCTCTCTCTCTCTCTCTCTCTCTCTCTCTCTTCTCAGACTCCCGCTCGGCTCTCCTCTCTCCTCTCTCCCTCTCCTCTCTCCTCTCTCCCTCTCCGCTCCCCTCCCCTACCGCTCTTCTCTCTCCGCTCCCCTCTCCCTCTCCGGTCTCATATCCTCCTAGCCTTTCCTCTGAAGGCCTGTCTTTTCCTCCCCGGAGAGAGCGCCGTCGATCTCATCTCGTTGGTCACGTCCGACGCCGACCTCTTGGGCACCGCTTGCTTATTGATGGGCTTGTTCATGTCCGACGTCGAGAAGGAACCCCGGTGCAACATGACTCCTCCCAGGCCGTCTCGGTTAGCACCACCGGATGTCGAGGAGATGTTGTTGTTGCCGGTGGCGGATTCACGAGCCGAGGATCTGCCCCCTTCCTCTCTTAAGCACAAGTTGCACACCCGGTAGTGCTCCTCCTTCGGGTACGGATTGCTGCAATACCTGCTTTAAAGAAAAAATCAGAATATTTATATATATATAAATATAAATATATATTTTACTTTGCTAAGAAAGAGAAAAAAGTATATATATATATATATATATATATATATATATATATATATATATATATATATATTACTTTGAGTAGGAGAGAGAGGAGAGGAGAGGAGAGAGAGGAGAGAGAGAGGAGGAGAGAGAGGGGAGCGGACGGACAGGAGAGAGGAGAGAGAGGAGAGAAGAGAGAGGAGAGATGAGAGAGGGGAGAGAGAGAGGAGAGAAGAGAGAGGAGAGAAAATATTAAAATAAAATAAAAATTGAGGACACTGACTCGCTGTATCAAATATCAACCATCAGGAAAATGAGAACAGAATATTTGCTGTGCAGAATTTTTTTTAAATAAATTAACTAAAATAAAAAAAAAAAATTTAAAAAAGTCACAAAAGTTTTTACTATCTGGAATGGCAAAAATATAAAAAAATTATTTTATATTTGTCAAATTAAATTAAATTTTGTTAATTTTTTGCCAACTAAGTAGGTGAAAATATGAGTAGCTTTTTTTAAAAAAAATTGTTTGTGTTGGTTTTTTTTCCAATGTTTTTTCGTGTTGGTTTTTTTTCGATGTTTTTTTGTGTTGATTTTTTTGGATAGTTGGATTTGTTTTTTTTTTTTTTCTGATTTGTTTTTTTAAAGTGTGTTTATGTTTAGTTTTACTTTTTTAAAAAGAATTGTTGTTGTGATAATTTTTTTAAATAAATTAAAATAAAATAAAATTTAACATCCAAAATAAAATATGCTATCATTGAACATCCAAAAAAATAAATAAAATCTACCGGAAGAAAATTACGCATGCCATCGAGCAGACTTCGAGCGGTCATAACTATTTGTTTGGAAATCGTTTTTCGTCAAACAGTAGGTCGATTTGTATGTTCTCAACGAGTGTAACACAATTCGTGTAAGAAGAATTTCCATCCGAAACAACACGTACATGTTACAGACAAAAGTATAAAATTTAAAACTTTAAAGTATCATAATTTTTGACTGAGAGATCGAAACAAGGCACATTTTGTGCCAAAATGACTGTAACGAAAAGTAATATGGGCTAAACTGTTTCACTGTTTGACGGACTTCGAATATTTTAGAATCGTAAAAAAATGATGTTTCAATATCAAAATTTTACTTTCGGTCATTTTAGAATCGCAATATATTCTTGTGTATATTTTTTTTAACGATAAATTATTTATTTATAAATAATTTACTAATCGTAATAAGATCGATTTAACTTTCGATTACGGTAGAAATTTTAAGGATTTGCTTGGCAATTGTGAGAGTAGCGGTTATGATGTATTTTTAGAGTACCGATTATGAGGGTCCGTTATTGTTTTAAAAATAAACATTCGGTTCAAAAATATTTCAAAACCGGTGAAAATAGCGTTACAATTTTTTTTTTTTTGAGAAATTTGCCTACAGTTGGCAAATTTCGTTATTGTTTCAATTTTTTTTCATTTTTCTTAATTTATTAAAAATTTATAGGTATAGCAAATTTTCTAATCAAATTATAAAAAAAAAAACCAAATAAAACTAAGACCAAACCTACACAAGAAAATCAAAAAACAAAAAAATCAAATAAAATCCACGACAACAAAAAATTCCAAAAAAAAAAAAAATTTGTACAGCAAATTTCTTAGGAAAAAAAATATTGTCTGTACAACAACAAAACCAAACCCAACTATCCCAAAAAACAACAAAAAAAAAAAAATTTAAAAAATTAAAAATTAACTAACAGGAAACCACCCGCACCCATGGCTTAAACCGGTTAAACCGAAGTTGATAAATATTTGCTAACCCAGTTGGCAAAAATATGACATGATATATTAAAATATGAGAGTTATGGAAATATTAAAATATGATATGCTGACTTTACGCCATTCCAAATAGTGAAAGCTTTCGTGATTTCAATTTTTTACAAAATAATTTTCTTTTAGATAATTAATGTAAAAATATTATATATACAATAAATTTTTTGAAATGAGAAAGAAACGTGACCAACACGACTTCGGTTCATAAGTGAAAGTGTTTCAGAAGGTGTCCGTATGTGTGCGACGTCAGAGTCCGACATGTTCGTCCGCTGAACCTCCCGACTCTCTCGGGACACTGACTCACTGTATCGAATATCCAACATTATAGATATGTTCGATAAGAGAGGAAGCTTAGTAGGAAAATATTCACTTAGGCTAGAATTGGCTCTCAGCTTCAAAATCTTAATCTAAAAAAAGTAGCAGTAAAATAAAATTTCTAAAAGAAATTAAAATGGAAAATTCCTTTACCCACTCTAAGATTCGCTTTTCCATTCTAAGAATTTAGTTTTTCTTTCAATTTCTTCTGTTTTCCAAACACTAAAATTCTTTTAATAGAAATTGTAATTAAAAAAAAAAAAAAAATCCTCGGACCAAACCAGACCTTAGAAACGCTTGGGTTAAATCACATGCACATTCATCACAAAAAGTCTGCATGCACGATATGATCTATTGGGATTAAATTGTATCATTAAATTGTATTTATGGTAATTAGCTATATATGGTGATTGTCTAGCTATATATGGTGATTGAGATATTAAAATTAAATTATATTAAATTATATTTACGGCGATTGGTCATGTGTCTTAGCTCACAAGTTGATATGTGGATGTATATATATATATATATATATATATATATATATATATATATATATAATATAGTGATTAATGAAATACCTAGAATATTATCTCCTATCACTTTTTCACATGGTATCAGAACCTGACAGCTAGGACACGTTTTCTTCGAGCGACGACAGTGGCGGTATGTCGAGCAGCAACGACGGTATGTCGAGCCGCGAGGACGACATGACGAGCGGCAGCGAGACTTCTACGTCGGCGGCATCGCGGATCGATCCCACATCCCCGTATTACCTTGGTTGTAATGACAATCCGGGTAATACAATTACGAAAGTGGTGTTTCGTGGGGAGAATTATGAGTAATGATCGAGATCTATTCGGCTTTCTCTACGGGCTCGACGAAAATTTGGATTTGTTGATGGGTCTATCAAACATTCGAAGAATGATCAATTGAAGGATTGGTATTGCGTCCAATCGATGTTTGTGCAGTGAATTTTGTATACTATCTACGCTTCGGCGAAGCGGACAATACCATACTTTGAGGAGGCAAAACCGTTGTGGGATTCGCTCAATGTTCGATTTAGCGGACATGCGTCTGGTGGTGTACGTGGACGGGGTGCGAAAGTACGTGCGGCGGTGGCAGGACGCGGCTTCGTTGCTGCACAACCGCGGATGACAAATTATGGTGCAGGCGGCGGCGGTGTGCCAGGATTGACTCCGGACCAATGGCAACAACTTATTTCTATGCTTGGTAATTCTTCGGCCAAATCTCCGGAGGATCGTATGGTGGGTAAGTCCATTGCACCTTGGATTATTGATACAGGCGCTTCGAATCATGTTACGAAAAATTTGGATTTATTGTCGGGGGTAACGGCAATGGAGGAGTGTCCGGTTGGACTCCCGGACGGACGGACTGCGGTTGCCTCGTGCTGCGGACGTGTTGTTCTTGCACCAGACGTGGTTCTCACGAATGTTCTATTCGTACCTCAATTACATTGTAATTTAATTTCTGTGGTCCATCTTATCGATGATATAAATTGTGTTGTACAATTTACTAACAATTTGTGCGTGATACAGGATGAGTCCCTGTTATGTTGCTGAGAAACATTGACCAGACAGCTGGCCTATGTAATGGAACACGCCTTATCCATTACACACATAGGTACCTACGTTTTAGAAGGAAGGGTAATATCAGGAAGTAGCATTGGTCAGAAAGTGTTTATTCAAAGATTATTATTAACTCCCTCTGATCTTAAAATAACTTTTAAATTCCAACACAAGCAATTTCCTATTGCAGTGCTGTTTAAAGGGTCACCTCACGCAAAGGTTTGAAATTTTTTATTGCCGATAACGAGAGTGAAGACACTAAAGAAACTACAAATGTAGTTTATAAAGAAGTTTTCCAAAATCTAAATTAGGTACATGTTAAATTTATTATTTATTGTATATTTATAAGAATTAATTATATTAGAGCAATTTTTTTCTTATCTAACTATATTCATTGTCTTTTATGTATACATGATTGGAACATTCAAAAGTCTTGCACTTGCAAATTTGAACCATTGCTGATGTAATTTTTGAATTAGACCTTATCATGTTCTTATGATATACATTACTTTAAAATTAGTTTTTGCAGATTCAAGCATTACCGATGCAAATTCATAAAGTTAAATGATAAGACGAAATTACATAATTCTTTTTCAGGGCCCCCTAAATGCTATGTTCCTACACCCTTAGAAGTACTTGATAAAGAGGAGGTTTTGCGGTTATCTGGAGTTAAGGATCTATTCTTTCATTCGTTAAAAAAGAAATTAACAACATCAGACATTCAATCAAAAAAAATGATTAGTTTTTATTTTGAATACAAAAATCTATATATATATATTACTAATATCACGAAATGAAATATGAAACTCAAATATGTCTTTTGTGTTGCTTGATTTTCTTAATACTGCAGAGTATGTCGTACGGATTTTGTCATGTGGCATTGTCAAAGAATTTATTGGATTGCAATATCATAGATGAAGATTTCACAAAATATGCTACCATACTTAAATGGTCAGAAGATATAACAAAGTCCTGTTGTATTATTGGAGAGTGGGACAAAATTAAAAATAAGTTTAAGCTGCAGGAAGGAGATGATATATGTCTTGGTGTCTCAAAAAATGTCTCTACATATATTTATTTTATTTTAGAAAAATAATAAAATTGTTGTTTTTATTTGAATTTGAATGGAACAACATTTGCAAGAAATTTATTATTGTATTATTTTACTTTAATGTTGCTTTCAAATATATCCACAAGATCCATTCTACGTGTAGTTTAGTATATCACTACTTTTTTTTATGTATTCATTTCTCTTCTTTTTTTATTTTGTATAAATTAATGATACTTTTCCAACTTAACATCGAAGAAAATTCAGTAATTGGTTTAAGACGTTTGTTTAAAGTTCAGATCCAGACAAGGTAATCTTTTCACTTTATTAAATGTCCTTAAAATTCCATTTTCTTACATTTAAAAAAAAATATATAACTAATTTATCTTTTTCTTTTCATAGGATTATATCAGAATTTATGATAAATTTAATTTTTTTCGGACTTATTTTGATGCCCTAAGAATGTGAAATAATAGATCCAAAAAGCAATGTACTTCTACTCAAAGTGTTGGAAAGTGTATATCATCCTCATTTTAAAGCTGGAGCAAAGAATATGTGTGAATTTTATTCGCTATTTAGTGAACATGTTGTTGTCTTTCATCATGTAGCACCAAACAATTTTTATTTTAGAATATTTGACATGAATTTTAAGGAGATTTTTTATCCAGAATTAAAAAACAAGTCACACTTATCATTAAAATTTTCTACAGAACTTTATAGGACATTTAGAGCCAAACTGAGCCCTACAAAAATAATTCTTTTAAAAAAATTCAATTATATTATGATGCTTATTAATTTTATATTCTAATGTACTTTTTCAATTAATTTTCAGGATGCTTTAAAAATTTGTTCTCTCTTTTGATATATATATATTTATATAAATATATACGTACATATATATACATATATGTAAATGCATTACTAACCACAAATTTTTTAGATTTTATGCGTCCTACCAAAAAATTAATATCCATACACAAAAAATCAACTAAATAATAGTTTATATGTCCCGTGCGTCGCACGGATACACGCACTAGTATCATGATGAATAAAATATTTAGAATATTATACCCTATTATTTTTTTACATGATCACTTAATTGGATGTTTGGTTGTTTCTAAAATAAAACAAACTATCACAACAAAGTTTGCGTTTGTTGAGTAAATTGTGCTTTGTTGCTTCTGTATGTTTCTAATGGAATCCACAAAATCTTTACATCTGATCTACTTTGCATTTGTTGTTTGGTGTATAGGTGCTGAATCATGGACTTGTGCCGGTCCACAGCTCCAATATTTTTCCCACCTAAGGCCCAACCCAACTCTGGATAATTGGATATGAACATTTCCAAATAGCTATTTTCCCCCTATGTTATATGAGTACAGATACGGACATGGATACATACATGATAAAGATATGCACATCATTTTCTCGTGTCCATATGTGTCCGTGTGTTCAAGATGGGAGGACAAATTTATAATATGAACTTAGGGCTACTTTTGTTGCATTTCGTTTCATCTCATTTGTTCAAACGTATTTTTTTTCAATGCTCGTTGGACTAGCATTTTAAAATTATTCTTTTTAGTCCTTGAAAGTGCGACACCTTTGTACATCTTTTAGTGATGTCTTTTTTTCATGTGGTAGTCTCTATCACTTTTGGTCGTGCTCTCACTAATTTTCTTTTAAATAACAACTATTTAAAAAAAAATTAGTTTGGTATAAAACATGACTACAAGCCAACCACCTTAATCTTCATTGAAAATAATATCACCCATTCCTACCTTTGACCTTTCAGCCTCCTCCAACTCAACTTCAATACAATTGTTGAAATTTTGGAATCAAATCCTACAGGTAAATCTTTTAGTGTACCATTAAAGATTTAGATAAGATGAGTTATTTGATAACGAAAGCTTTAATAATAATAACACGGTTTCTTACATCTTTGTGGTGGCGGCATGGTCGAAAAATATATCAAGATGGACAATAGTCAAGATCTACCGAATTCGAGTGACCCTTGTGGTTATCGAAAAGAGATATTAGATCCTAATTATATGGCAGAAGATCAGTGAATCGAGCCGCGAAAACGTATTATTCCTTCCATTTATTTGGTGGGTGGGAGCGGGGGGCAGTGGTCAAGGTAACGGTAGACATGTACCTATTGCTTGATCGATCTTTGCTGAGTCGAGTTATGGTTCAAACCATTTTTAATTTTTAATTTTTTTTCCTCTCTTTTTTTAGTTAAAAAAACTTGTTTAAATTTTCTTATTTATTTTTTTCCTTTTTTTTCATAAATCCCTTATTTTTCGGTTTTTATTTTAAAAAATCCCTTATTTTTTCGTTATTAATAACTATTGAAACAGTAGTCTAATTATGAGCACAATTTATTGATATAATTATATAAAAAATATGTAAATATTTAGTGCATCACCATCAAGTTGGATACCAAATTTGAAAGCCTGCAACTCTGCCTCAATGCTGAGACATAATAGAAGAGGGCTATTAGAAATCCAAGTTAAGGATGTTATAAAATTACCATTTTTAGGAGGAGGTAGCATCATCTACATACACCTTGATAGCTCCAAACTGATTAATTTCCATCATTATTTTTAATTATAGCAAACAAATTTAACTAATTAAACATTGGTCCCCATCATTTTCTCCCGTTTCGAAAGATTTAACTCCCGGTACTGCGGGATGTCTAAGAACAAAATACGGGACTTCTTATAACAAAATATTTTATATCCAAATGGCCAGAGGGGGAGACGATGCTGAAGGAAATAATAGCCATAAAAATTATGGAATCTCAGAATGATATCATAATAATATTGATAGTCGTGGTGGAGGATGAAACAACACGACTCCTAGATCATTGGTAACTGCTTCTCTCGAGATAACCGAAGGACTTATGATCGTCCCTAAGATGTCGATGCAAGCAAGAGACGACACCTAATGTAGTGTTCTATCTGTTATAACAAATATCTTTCTCCAATCATTCGAATTGTAAAAAAAAAAAAATTTGTGACAAATATATAATAATACTTACTCACAACTAATTGTTTAGAATTCAACTCAAATGTATGTTGTGACACAAATTCAACTTATGAGATTGAGATGATGACAAACTCATTAATTTTAACAGACTCACTAGATGGACTATTTAGTAGTAATGGTGATAGCTCAAGGAGTACCAAAGGCTCCGACAAGATATTATCTAACCAAGAACTCAAATATCACCCATATCTCACTCCATCATAGTCTAGGATGACAAAGATCAAACAAAAATATCAAAAAATGACCATAATTTTAGTCTAGAAATGACGTTATCATCCCTATTAAATTTTGGTTTATGTTGGTTAACAAATCCAAAAATCTAATCTTATATAAACCTCACTCTATCCTAAACGAAAATGACAATGAATAGACCAAGTTTCCGAAATGCAATTATAATCTTAACTACATTGGAGTTACAATCGTGGGGAAAAGAATGGTAATTGTAGATCGAGATCACAACTAAATTATTACTAAGATCATAATTAAATTAATGAAAACTAATTGCATTAATTTGGCAAAGCTCTATCCTTGCTTCATCTCCTCCGTAGTCTTTGGTGACACATTAGCACATGATGCAAGAAGGTCCTTCAAGATTATAACATGGGAGGTGGTCCCCGGTGACTAGATTTAGGAAGACATCATCGTCATTATCACCCCCCGGGACCCGCCAAACACCATATTAATAGTAAATAATATAATACAATCGAAAGAATGCAATAATAATATAATCCCATTGTCCAAAATTTTAATGCCACAACATATTTTATGGAATAATTGGCTTTTAAACTATAGATTTTATATCGGTTTAGAATTTAAATTCTGATATGTCTAATTAAAAATTTTAGATATCGAATTTTTATTTTCGACTACAGTACAATAATAAAAAAAGATATAATAGAAAAAAAATCTAAAATAAAAAAATATAGAATTTAAAATTTTTAATTGAACATATCAGTACTAAACTTTTAGTATAAAATTCAGGATATAAATGTTAATTGCCAATGTTTTAACTACGACTAATAAGAGTTTAGACTTAGACTTTGAGTTCTGACTTGTACAATTTAAAAATTTAGATCCTAATTTTTTATTATTTGATTTATTTTTTTATTTATACCCTCCCTCTCATAAAATAATAAAATATTTCTATGTAGATTATGGAGAGTAAGATGGTAAAAATAAAATAAAATAATAAAAATTTAGGATCTAAAATTTTCAATTCAACATCACAGAACTTAAACTCTAAAGTGATATAAAATCCAGAGTTTAAACTCTAATTAGCCCTTTTTAACTATGCTAAGAAATCCTCTGAACGAATCTTCCTTGATATTGTAATAAATTGGAATACCAAGTACATTCCATGTATTAGCACAGTAAAAGAGGAAAAAGCAAATAAAAAAGCATCAATAAATAAAGTAAATTTGTTTTCTTTTATTAAAATACCAAATTTAAAATGAGAAAGCTCATAAAATATCGACATTTTTGTTTTCTTTTGCTGTCGTCTACAACTACAGAGAGGTAGGGGAGGAAGGAAGGAAGATGGCAATTGGTGGTCACCCTTCTTCTGCCAGCCAGGTTTTTTTTAATTAATCTTATTTGTTAATGCAAATTTTAAATAAAACAAGCAATTTCCCTTTTTTTTCTTGTCATTCTTGATTGACCCAAATCCTCAAAATGGGGTCTTTCCTCTTCCTGATGTTTAAAGTCAGGGTTTTGGTGATGAAATGTAGGTCGAAAATTGGATCTTTTGATTTCTGGGCTTTCTGCAAGTGAAAAAATTGATGGGTTTTTGTTTGAGATGAACTTGTAGGGAGAGTCCCAGCAGTTGGGAGTCCAGAAAAATTAGGTTTTTTATTCTGGTAATAAAATGTTGGTTTTCTGTTATGTACTCCACCATGTCAAAAAGTTGATTTTTTTTTTGGGATGTTTACGAGTAAATAATTGTTGTGTTTTTGTTTGCGATGAATTTGTAGGGATAATCAGCAGTTGGTGTCCATAAAAATTAAGTTTTTTTTAATAAAAATGTTGCTTTTTCTGTTCTGTACTCCAACATGTTTAAAAGTTAATTTTTTGGGGATATTTACAAGTAAAAATTTGATCTGTTTTTGTTTGTGATGAATTTGTAGGGATAATCAGCAGTTGGTGTCCAGAAAAATTAGTTTTTTTGTAATAAAAATGTAGCTTTTTCTGCTATGTAACTCCACCATGTCTAAAATTTTGATTTGTCCCCATTCTTTCTGATATTTCTACAAGCCAAAAGAAATGATGGGTTTTGATTTTGAAGGGATAATCAACAAGTTGGAGCCTTCTGAGCATTAGAGACATCATGTGAAGATTTTGAAGGTTTGGGTTTTCTGTTCTTATCAGCAAAAAAGGGTTTTTTCCCCCCTCTTCAGTTTGTCTTATTTTATTTTCATTTTTGCAGAAATATTCATCGAAATTCATGGGAAAGATGAGGCATTTTTCGCTTAATGGAGGTGACGGTTTCTAATTCTGATATATATTTTTGTGTACGTTTATTTGTGAATGTCACATATTTAGCTATGATTTGATGAGAGATTAGCCATGGCAGATTGGCTCAAACTTGTGATCATATCAACTCTATTGTGCTTCAATTCATCTGTTTGGGCCGAGACAAACCCCGATGATTATGCTGTTCTTCAAGAGTTTTACAAAGGAATAACTAATCCAGAGGTTCTCAAATGGCCTACCGATAGTAAAGATCCCTGTGGCGATAAATGGGAATTCATCTTCTGTTCTGATTCCCGGATAACCCAAATCCAGACCAAGAATTTGAAGTTGAGTGGCACTCTGCCGAAGAATTTCAACAAGCTCACAGAACTTAGTAATCTCGGCCTCCAAAATAATAATCTCTCGGGGAGTCTACCAACTTTTGCTGGACTGTCCAAACTCCAGAAAGCTTTTCTGGGCAACAATCAGTTTGATACCATCCCTTCAGATTTCTTTGTCGGCCTCTCGAGTTTGCAAGTTATTTCGATGAATAATAACCCTTTGAATCTGAGTACCGGCTGGGCATTGCCTTCAGATCTTTCGGAGTCGGTGCAGCTGATGAATTTATCATTGTCAGCGTGTAATCTTGTTGGCCAGATACCGGACTTCTTAGGAAGTATGAGCTCTTTGACAGTTCTTGAGATGTCGTACAACAATCTCACCGGTGTGATCCCGGTCAGTTTTAGTGGGTCTCAGCTGCAAATCCTGAAGCTGAATAATCAGGTTGAGCCTGGGTTAACCGGTCCAATTGACATCATTGCTTCTATGACACAGCTTACCCTTGCATGGCTTCATGGGAATTCTTTCACTGGTACGATTCCTAGCGCGATTGGGGCTTGCACTTCACTGACGCAGGTCTGGCTCAATAATAACCAGCTTGTCGGTCCCATTCCTGAGAATTTGACAACACTGCCCCAGCTCCAGTCATTGCAATTGGGGAACAATAAGTTGACGGGTCCGATCCCGAAGGCGAGCTTCAGCAACTTCTCATACGATCCCAACTTTTTCTGCCAGTCGACTCCTGGAGTTCCCTGTTCACCTGAAGTTACAGCACTCTTGGAGTTCCTTGGCGGTATGAATTATCCACCGAATGTAGCAACATCGTGGACCGGTAATGATCCTTGCGGGAGTTCATGGTTTGGAGTTTCCTGCACAAATCCAACGAACATATCCCGTATCAATCTTCAAAAGCTCAATATAAGTGGTTCAATTAGCCCTTCACTTGGGCAATTACATTCTCTCGGGGAGATTAGACTTGCAGGAAACAATCTAAACAGCACAATTCCTGATGTCTTGACATTCTTGCCATCTTTGACTTTACTGGATTTGTCAAATAACGATATCGGGCCTCCTGTTCCAAAATTCAGAGACAGTGTGAAACTAATTATCAATGGAAATCCACAATTGGATCCTTCTGCTCCTCCACGTGCTCCACCAGGTGGCAACTCCCCTCCAGGTGGTAACTTCCCACCAGGTGGTAACTCCGGACCGAGCAATTCACCACCCAGTAGAGGGGCATCAAATTCGGGCGATGCCTCCAAAGGATCTAAGAAATCTAACGTACTCGTTTTTATCTTGCCAATTGTAATTGGCATTGTGGTCATTTTATTGGCAGGCCTGTTCGTATATTGTCGCCGAAAAGGGAGAAAGGGGACATTTCCTGCACCAAGTTCTGTTGTTGTGCAGCCTAGGGACTCATCTGATCCTGAGAATATGGTTAAAATTGTTGTTGCAAATGATGCGAATAACAGTGTAGCTTCCAGTCTCCCGACTACAACCAGTAGTGGTACATCTAATACCCGTGTGATTGAATCAGGGAATTTAGTGGTATCAGTTCAGATACTCCGTAGTGTGACTAATAATTTCGCTGCAGAGCAGGAGCTTGGACGTGGTGGGTTTGGTGTCGTTTATAAAGGAGAACTGCACGATGGGACGCAGATTGCAGTAAAGAGAATGGAGTCTGGTATGTTGAGCAGCAAAGCATTTGATGAGTTCCAGGCTGAAATTGCTGTGCTTTCAAAGGTTCGACACCGTAATTTGGTATCGCTCTTGGGATTTTCTGCTGAAGACAATGAGAAACTTTTGGTTTACGAATACATGTCAAACGGGGCATTGAGTAAACATCTCTTCCACTGGAAAGAGCATAATTTGAATCCTCTATCTTGGAAGCGGAGGCTTAACATCGCATTGGATGTCGCTAGAGCGATGGAATATCTCCATAGTTTGGCTCGTCAATCCTTTATCCACAGAGATCTCAAGTCTTCAAATATACTCCTTGGTGATGACTACCGAGCAAAAGTTGCGGACTTTGGACTTGTGAAACTGGCACCCGAAGGACAGTACTCCTTGGCCACCAGACTTGCTGGCACTTTTGGATATCTAGCTCCAGAATATGCTGGTATTTTTATCTTTCTACATTATTTTGTTAAATATGAATCAACTGATTTCATGACATAAGGATTGCATTGTCGATCAAGTATATATCAAAGCTTACACCGATGCTAATCATGTTTATAGTGAGTACATATCAGGATGTTGTTATTATCTGACAACAAATCAGCTAGGCAGTATGTCAGAATTCAACTTATAAAACATTTTTGTTTTGTTTTGTTTTGTTTTGTTTTCTTTCTTCCTTCATATCTGCCAGGTTCTATTCTTGTTTGTTCAGAAAATGGTTGTTTTGGTAAACCTGGATATAGCTCTTCTTTCTCATTCGCTCTATCGTCATTTCGATCTTCAAAGAAGCCTCTACTTCAATGAAAGCTCCTCCTACTCATCCTTATCCTCAAAGATTGTCGTTGGTCCTTTATCATCTCTTCTTTGGTCATTGATTGTTTGAAAACCATGTCTGCTAGAAAGGGACAGTAAATATGACCCATGAATGTCTGAAAGCAAAATCCTAGAAATGCATTGCAAAGGTTTTAAATATTTATGATCTAAACATGTGCAAGTTACACTTTTCTTGCTTGATTGTATCAAAATATTTCAACCTATTTCCAGAAAGTAGATAAAAAATAACCCCTAAAACATTGTTTTGATATGATATTGCTTAAGCATTATATAACTGAGTGATCATGAAGTAGCTAACCAAATAAAGTAGGGTTAAATCACCTTAAAACCTTTGTTCATTGGGTCTTTTTAGTGGGAGGTGATGGTCAAGCCAACACGATAACCTTTAGCACTGTATTTGTTTTTAACTTCCAGAAAAATCTTGAATGAACTCAGTAAAGATCACCTTAAATTTTTTTGCCACAGGCCTTTTTAGTGGGACGTCTAGTGTTCAAGCCAACAACCAATAAATTATGATTATTTTCTTTAAATTAGTAGCTATATCCGGTACTTATTTGATTGCTATTGTGTTTATATAAGGCAAATTCTATTGGCACTACAAAACTTACTTAGGCTAGTCCAAATTTTTTTTTGAGTTATTTACAAGTTTGTCATTGAAAAAATTGCCCCAGGCTGTCCAATTTTTTTTTCAGGACTGTCACAATGTTGACAGTCCTTCCAATTGGAGAACTGTCAACATTTTTGACAGTCATGATTATTAGGACTGTCAACATAGTGACAGTCCTAAGGAGGATAGAAGAAGAAGAAGAAGAAGAAGTAGGGGTTGGCGGCGGCGGGGTGCGGGAGGCGGCGAGGAGCGGGAGGCGGCGAGGGCGGGCTGGCAAGCAGCGGCAGCAGCGGCAGCAGCGGGGCGGCGGCGAGCGCGGCGGAGGCCCCCTCCTCCTCCTCCTCCGTCCTCCTACTCCTCCTCCGGCGGGTGGGGGTGGGGTTAGGGTTGGGCTGTCCTGAGTAAAAATTTCAAAAACCTGGATTGTCCTGAAGTAATGGATTGTCCTAAGTAGAATATGGAGTGCCTATAGAATTTGTCTTAAATATCTATGTGCCGAGCATTATAAGTTTAAGCATGTAGTACTTTAGATTTATTTTTCCTCTCTGCAAAATGATTATCTGAAGTCTCTTTGGTAACCCTGTTCTTTTTTGTTGAATTTCAGTAACCGGAAAGGTTACTACAAAAGTCGATGTTTTCAGCTTCGGAGTAGTGTTGGTTGAACTATTGACTGGCATGACAGCTCTTGATGATGAACGATCTGAAGAAACTCGTCACCTGGCCTCGTGGTTTTATTACATTAGAACCAACAAAGACACATTAAGAAGTGCCATTGACAAGTCGATTGATATCTCAGACGACACGTTTGATGAGAGCATATGTGCTGTTTCTGATCTTGCAGGCCATTGCATAGCAAGAGAGCCTCATCAACGGCCAGACATGGGCTATGCGGTGAATGTGTTGGCTCCTCTGGTTGAGAAATGGAAGCCGATAAAGGATGATTCTGATGAGTCTCTTGGCATTGATTTAGGCCAACCCCTCCTTCAAATGGTGAAGGGATGGCAAGCCGCAGATGGGACTACTTCCATGACTCTAGACCTCGACGACAGCAAGGGAAGCATCCCTTCCAGACCGGCTGGATTTGCAGAGTCATTCACCTCGTTAGATGGCCGGTGAAAAGCTTCAGTATGGCGTATCCTTTTGTTCTTTGAGACCCTTATTTTGCGACTCTTATCTCTATTTTTCAAGTCTATATATATTGTTTCAACCCTCTTTTGGTTCATGGTGGCTGTGTTTTGGTTGCTTGATTGTGTAAATGGTAATAGAGTCGATATCGTATGTCCTGAATAATTCCTGTGTCATATTAGCTTCTGTAAACTCTTTGCTTTGGTGTGTGGAATTGGTAACCCCTATCTCTGAGTGCAGAATGTGGAAGTTCTACTAAGGTGATCCAGGTCTTCTCTATGTTGGACATGTTTCGGTAGAAGTATAATTTCCATGCTGCAGTTTGTTGCTTTAATTGATCTCTCCCATATCTATTGCTCTTTGTTCTATAGTATTCCGATATAACAATTAAGGGGCTGTTTGGTTGCTCATAAATGAAATGTCATGGGACATTTTGTTACAAGTGGTGTTGTGGTCATTTTGTCTACTAACAAAACTTTCAAATATTGTGGTGGAACCTAAGGGCCCCCAAGTTTGGTGACTTTGGATTGTTGATCCAAGTGTTTTGTAATATGTGAATGGGGAACTTTGTCTTTTGCTCCAAGAGTACTTTTGCGTCTCTGAGTTTGTTTCAGTGGGGGACATCCCATAACTGTTGGGAATTTGCTTTTGTAATGATGGGTCATAGCTTTCCTGGAATGTGCTCAGTTCGGCTTTACTGCTGCTGCTGCTGCTGCTGCTGCTGCTGCTGCTTATTGCTAGACTGGCTGGCTGGTCCCTGTAGTGCAATTATGAATGTAGGAATTATTGGAGATCAGGAGAGGGAGGCGGACCTGCTTTCACGTGGCAGCTCATGGGAAATTTGCTCTTATCCAGTTATTTTCTGTTATTTTATTTTTTATTTTTTATTTTTTATTTTTTATTTTTTATTTTTTATTTTTTATTTTTTCTTCATTGTGGAGCTTAGTATTGTGGCCATCCGGGGAGCGATTCACAACTTCTGTTCACTAATTGGAGACATTATTCAATGGTTCAGGCTCACCATTTACAATAATTGATACTATTTATAGCAAATCAAATGCTAAAAATATTATAAATATTGTAACTATAGTTATAGGAGCACCATTTCCAGGTAACTGAAAAGTTCCTTATTTACTTTCTCGGCCACTGATCAGATTATGTAGCAATCAGTTTGCGGACAATGCTGGTTCAGAGATAAGTCTGACAAGACTTCAGATTTGGATAATTTCTCTCTGCTATAGCGACCTTCCGGACTCTGCATGAATTTACAAAAGGTCAGGGTCACGAATGACACTTCAAAACTGACCCACTATAAGAATCGATGGACAATCAAAATATGCTCCGGATAGGATAACCCAACTACCGGTCTGGTCCTAGTTGCGGTTACAAGTTTGTTACGTTAATCTGTTGATTCAGAATTACGGGGCCAAAGTGTAATTCAAGCTAGATGGCTTAACACTTGGTATATATGAAAGAAAAAGTGGAGGGATTATTTTTTTCTCGTAACCTAGAAAATTTAATCACTCCAAAAGTGGAAGAAAAAATGAAATAAAAATAAAAATAGAGGCATGTATTAATTAACAATTATACTACCATATTAATTGTGTTATTTAAAAATTATTCATGGTAAATAAGTATTTTTAGTTGAAGATAAAATTGGTAAACTCTATATTTTTACTTTCTTTTCTTTCAATTCTCCTTCTATACCAAACAAAAGAAAATGAATCTCTTTTTTTTCTATCCTTCCTACCAATCACAAATAAAGTAAATAATATTTCATTTTCATATGAAAAATATATATATATATATATATATATATATATATATATATATATATATATATATATATATATATTTTATTTTTTCTATCCCTCCTATCAAACGAAGCGGTGGTCGGCCAACTAGATTTGAATATTGATTTTGAGATATCCTATGATTTAGACATCAAAATATCAAAACAACAATTAGTTTAAGTTTCATGTCTGTTACCCCCAAACTGAGGAATGCAAAAACAAAAACAAAAACAAAAACAAAAATAAAAATAAAAATAAAAATATGTAAGGCCATTCATTACTGAATGCATTCGAAAGTGGGACAGTTATGTAGGCTTGTGTCCTTATCGATTCCCCTGGCATTAATGGTGGCATAGCTTAAGAAATTAGCCATTTTTTCAATCGACAAACCAGTCCGTCCTTTGCTTTTCCTACACGTCGTCTTCTGAATAAACAGTAAAAAAAAAAAAAAAACAGTTAAGAAATTAGCCATTTTCTCGAGCACCGCACCACGTTCAGCAATGATGAGAAGAGATCCGTTGTCTTACTAGTTCTGTTTCATATTCTGTCTACACCCTATTATTTATGGGTTCTTTTTTATTTTATACCGACTGGAATCCACATGTAATATGGTAGAAACATAATATATGACAGAATTAATGGAACAACAGATCTGGTCTGAGCACAGAGAGACGTGGAATAAATTACAGGATAAAAGAGAGAGAATATTTTAGCAAATGCTTCTACTAAAAATATAGAAAGTAGTATATATCTCCACTTATTTAAAAAATAGCAAATGTTTTCGTTCTTTTGTATACAACATTTAAAATTTTAAGATATATTCCCACAATTTAACCAAAATTTGACATTAGAAATTAGGCATCATTTTAGCAGAATCTACAATGAGCGCGATACGAAAATAAGATCCTCGAATAGAGTTCTTGTTGAATACTTGAATTGTAGAAAATGACTCAAATGAGAACCTAACCGTGGTACAAAGATTCTACGTAGGCATATGAAAAAGTGTATGTATATCTAGAAATCTTGTATTTTCTTCAAAAAAAATATAATTTTTAATATGTTTTATTATTGTTAGATATGTTATAAGTATATTTAAACCTAATTGCAACTTATGTTTCAGTTTCAGTTTTTAATCTCTCGACAAACTTTATTTGGAGTATTAGAAATAAATTTTGAATAGATTGAAAAACTGAAACACAAATATAAGATGTATAACTTATCTAACAAAAATAATATATATTAAAAAAATTATCTTTCTTATGATATTCTTATGTATTAGTACTATTAGTATGAGTTATTAATAAAATTTGCCTTTCTTTCTTTCTAAAATTTTATTTTTTTGCATATTTTTTTTAAAATCGGATCAGCCTTGAACTGGTGCGAACCCAGCCTGTTTCATCCCGGCCCACCCTCGACCGAACATGGGTTCAGGGTAGGTTCCCCCCTCTCTCTTCCGGTCATAGTCAGTCTGGCCCGCCTATCCTCCGAGCTAAGCCCGATCCAGCCCGATACTACACACAATGAACTTTTCCACTCAAAAGTTATCATGTGTCGTCAAACTAGTAGTAAACACTAATATTATTTACACTAACCTCTGCTATATATTTTATTTATTAAACATATCTTCCTTACTTTGTAAAGGTAGTTATTATAATAACCCTTTACGTCAAGAGGATGTCCGTGTAATAAACATAAAATATAAAAAAGTTAGTACAATTATTTTTAAAATAAGAGAGTACTATTCAATAAATAGAAAACTAGGAAAAACATAGAGGATGTTAGTGTAAATAACCCTAAAAACTATTGTAGATGTTCACCAAACCATCCCAAAATTGTTTTAGATTGAATGAAAATGACACGTGACAACCTTTGAGTGAAAATATGAACATTCACCATGGTTTCAGTCGGTGAACAAAAATGGACTCTAGGAATATATGAACAATCAAACCAAACAGATAACAAATTGTGTTAATGTCGCAACTTATTCAATCTCTCTTGAACGTGGCACCGTGCTCCAAAAATCACAAATTCTACTTAACTGTCACTTTAACTGCCTTTTCAAAACATAAAACAGAAAATATATCACTCCACATGTCAATGAGATATATTTACATAATCATATATATATATATATATATATATATATATATATAGGAAAATAAAATCAATTTGTTCACATCAGAAGAATCATCCTCACATGTGCAAAAGAGGCACTGGGTACCGCAGTTAATAGCATCATCATCTCAGCGTGACAGGGAAAAAACATAAGGAATACAATTGTAATATTATTAATCCGTACATTACTCGTTACAAGCTGAAGAAAAAAGATCGAACATTATGTTATAATCCCTTGATTTTTCTTGTATGGTTATGTTCCATTGCAGAACTCAAATCTGGTGCTTGGGCTAGCGGTAACAGGGCATCTCGATCATCGGTAGTGTGCCTATAATTCTGCTGCAGCTGAATCTGGAAGTAGATAAGGAGCAAAGACTTTCAGAACCTCCTCATAGGCAGGTTTCTTGAACTCCACAGCCTGCTCATGTATCCAACAAAAATAAGCAATATGCATCACCCTTTATTATTATTTTCTTTTTTTGGGGCAGAAGAAGAAAGTAAAGGGTCAAAATTACTTACTTGCTGGATTACCTCCTGTGGTGTCATCCAGGACCACTCTGAAAACTCTGGCTTCTCACTTCCATCACCAGCCAGATTAATCTCTTCATCTTTTCCAGTAAATTTCAGAAGAAACCTGCACGTTCCTCATAATAATTAGCTGGATGGAAATGACAGTAAATCCAGTCACAACCACTAGAGGTACAATCCTAACCGAATCTGATACGGTCCTCATCAGAAAGAACATAGCAAAGGCAAGCAAAACAATGAGCAGAATAAATGAAAATTTTAATGTAAATCTCCTTTGCTAGACATCGTAGAAATCCTGAAAAAACAACATTAAGGATAGCCAAAGGCGCATCAAGATTAGCATTGTCGAGATAAAAACTCCATGTGGTTAGCATAAGTATGAGTCTACAATTGTTTGATTGCATGTCCCAACAAAGAGTATCTACTTCCTGCTAAAGGCCAAAAGAAATCACTGAACAAGCTTACCATTTTTGTGCTTGACCTTTCCAATTTGTTCCCCATTGCTTATTTAATTTCTCTCTTACTTCTGGAGGAAAGTCATATGTTACCCAATAAGGGACCTGCATCAAAATTTGAAGCATAAGACTAATACAAACGTGAAGTTAGTTTCTCAATATCTGGAATGCCAAATTTGAGCAATTGTGCAAGGATTCTTTATTAATATGCATGAGTGAATCAAGAAATATTACAAACAGGAAACTAGAACAAATACAAGGAAAGAGAGTATAGTAATTTGGTATTGCTGTAAAAGTGCTAAAACCATATAACAAAGGCAAAGTTTAGTAGTAAGTAAAATTTCCACTCATTATGTTTATTCTCCTATGCAGCAATCATTTTCCAAAGACTAAAATGTTATGGGGAAAAGGATAGAAACTACAGAGGTTATTTCCTAATTTCCAAAGTGGTGTTGCTTAGGGGGACACGTCCCTGTATTATTTACTGGCTTCGCTCCAGTTTCACCTAAAACAGTAAGCCTTCCCTGCTACCGCGTAAATTGGTGATGATCATGGCATTTACCTTCAGCCTTTTTAGCAAGAAAGAAATAGGTTGACTGAATATTGCATGGAATCTACATATCTAATGTTTAATGCTATAGCACATTTCCAAGTGAAAACAGGAAGCCAATTCTTTTTCATCTGAATGTTGATCACGAGGACAACAACAAATTAATCTCAAGGCTGTACACTATGTATAAAATTGCAAGTGGCATTCTTCTCCAGGAGAGTGCCAGGAGTTAATATCATGCACTCACCAGAGTTTTTTTTAACTATTTTGGACTAGTATTTTATTAATATATTACACAACTTATTACATACAACATTAAAACCTGAATCTTCTTGTAGTTAGATTTTCCATATACCTATTATAGTATATGTTAATAAGCAAATATCATCTATTTATATTTCAAACAAGAAAATCAATTCGTAGGTTGTATTTTAGTTCTCTTTAACTCAAAAGGTCAATATGCTTGGATCCTTTTAGCCAACTACCACTCTTTGACTTCTATCTCTATTTTCTCTTCTTCGTCTCGTATTCTTTATTTTTATTTTCTCTTCTAAGCTTTTTATATTCTCCAAGTTTTGTAAATTGTAGCCTTTTAGTTATATAATTTTACTAAGTCAAAATAAATATCACAATATTGATACTCTGTAGTTTATATTTAATTGCTTAATAGGGTACTACATCTACGAGCCTTCTCGAATAATAATGGGATCAGTAATGGAGCATAAGAAAGCATTGGGTTAGGGGTGAGCATTACTCGATTTTGGACCGAAAATCGAACCGAATCGAATAAGAGATTTGGTTAGGTTTAAAACAAAATTCGGTTCGATTTCGGTTTTGAAAATACTAAAATTTCTTATTCGGCTTCGGTTTTGGGATTTGGTTTCCGTCCAAAACCGAAAACCGAATAAGACGTGTGCAATTATGTAAATATTATCAATTATATGCATATGTTGTAATTAAAATGTGTACATTTTGAAAGTAATAATTCTATGTATGTGCTTTGAGCCAAACTTTGGTAATTTAACAACTAGTCTAACTTTGGACGCAAATAAAATAAATGCGTGTATATAATTATAATTTTTAATATCATTTGACCGCGATTCCAACTTTGGACCCTACACATTAAACAATACAAATAGCCCAACCGAATAAACCGAATCGTTATTCGGTTCGGTTCAGTTTCGGTTTAAGCTAATTTCTGTTCGGTTTCTGTTTTAGATTTTTAGAATTTCGGTTTATTCGGTTTTGGCTATTTCGGTTCGGTTGAAACCGAATAAACCGAACGCACATCCCTACATGGGGTTGGCAATGGAGAATAAGAAAGGTCCATAAGGATTTGAGGAAGTTCTTATGACAAGTTGTCTACCTGATGTCTTTAGAAGCATGAAAAATATGCATCCATGAAACCCTGCGCCCCA
Source organism: Iris macrosiphon (assembly GCA_036927795.1). Classification (NCBI taxonomy): domain Eukaryota; kingdom Viridiplantae; phylum Streptophyta; class Magnoliopsida; order Asparagales; family Iridaceae; genus Iris; species Iris macrosiphon. The sequence goes on from JAYESA010000015.1 coordinate 8,087,202, forward strand.
AAACAAAAACTCAGAAGAGATCATGCCACATAGTCTCCCTGTGGCCCAACAAGGCGACATCCATGCGTCCCAAACAGTCGAAGCAGCTTTGGCCAAAGATGGACCTGACATGACGTCCCGTCAACAAGATCGTCTCTAACACAGAATCCTAACAAAAAAGATTTTCTGAACGCCTCAAAAGACGTGAACACACTAAACGACAGAGGTCTCACGTCAGCACAGAACTTCACTCTTGATGGATGTGCAACGCCAAGTGTATAGCACAACCGGCCTCATGCGTCCCAGACTCCATGCGTTCCATGCGTCTTTGGTACATACTTAAAAAGTCACGATATTATACTACATCCATATTACCTATGATACAATATCCAAAGATCACATAAATTCATACGCAACAAGACAAATGAAGGAAGGAGTTCCAGAAAAGGAGAAACTTTTATTTAAGATCATGAGTACATATGATGGAAATCCCTTTTAAGGATTTTCATTAACATTCAAGGTCTTGAGTACATATGATGGAAATCTCTTTTAAGGATTTCCATGAGTTCTCGCCGACAAGAATCTCTTTCATTAAAAGGTGCCCCCGTATTGTTTCTGCCACGGACACTAGTAGGCAGCAGTAGAGCTCAATGCTTTCTGGCTCACCACTCCACAGTACAAACCTCACTATATGGAATCCATACTGATGGATAGTAAGGGAAGAGCAGGAGAAGACGTTCTACAACCAGGCGGGAAGACTGACGACAAGAATGACAATTAATCTAAATCCTGTCATTGTCGTCACAAGCCCCCAGCCGGTAGCAAGCCGCATAAAGGGGAGAAACACAGGTAGCACGTTGCATAAACAAATGACAACTCAGCGCGTGACGCAGGATGTTCATCGTCGTCTTCTGAATCAATCATTGCCGAACGGTCCTCGTCTCCTGGATCGGTTCTCGGTGAACCATCCTCGTCTCCTGTATTAGTTCTTGACGAGGAACCACCACATAAGGGTGACATTCTCTACGAATGATGGGTATTATGATATCCTTCCATGCTCTATTATGAGCAGCACGAGCGAGGGCAAAACCTGCAAAAAGAAGACACACATCAGTCTCAGTAAAGATCGCATAAAGGCACAAACTGCCGCATACGGCTGTTTCGGCCGTAGCGACGCACGACCGAGCCTGCACGCACAAGCAAGAGGAGATCTCATCCATGCGATCAAGCTAGAGATAAAGCTCTGTGCACATGAAGCAGACGACCCCCATCCATGCGGCCACGCCAAAGCTCGACGCGCATGTTACAGAGGAGTGCTCGTCCACAAGACATAACTCTGTGAAAGAGGTCTGCGCATGTCCAAGACGAGTCTCCATCCAGACGACAAAATCTCGCAAAGGGCCTGTGCGTATTCCTGTAGCAGGATGGTGTACTGGGGCCTATTCCTCCACAGCCCAGCATGAGAAGTACAATACTACCCTACCTCCAAGAAAAATACCCGGATCGGGGGACCATGGATCGAAACCGCCCTTGATCAACCCCTCGACGAAAATAGCCTCAGCCTTCAGCATCTCTCACAAGAGAAGGAAAGAAAGCAAAGAGATAAAGTTCTCTCTCCTCCCCACCGCCTATTTTATAGGCCTCAAAGCCGCGTAAAGAGATCGAGGCAATAAACCAAACAATTATGAGGATGAACCTAACACCTCGATTCGCAGGGTCCTCTTTAAATCTCCCTGAAAACGATGGCCTCTCGGGTCCCACGTCAGGAGATGACACATAATTCCAAAGGAGATCCACTAAAAGATCAAAACAAATATGTCAGTTAATGCCGATTTGACAGTTTGGAAGTGCTCGCCCATGCGGCCCAACGTTCATGCGAGCCAACGTCCATGCGACCTTTCAGCCATACGACCAAAAGTGCTTCTTCCTCCATACTTCTTATTCAAAGTATTCTAAACTTATCAGTTTGAAAACTTTGAAGGGGGTCTTGTAGAAGCATGAAAAATATGCATCCATGCAACCATGCGCCCTAAAACAAAAACTCAGAAAAGATCAGGCCACAGAGCCTCCCAGCGGCCCAACAAGGCGACATTCATACGTCCCAAACAGCCGAAGCAGTTTTGGCCGCAGATTGACCTGACATGGCGTTCCGTCAACATGATCGTCACTGACACAGAATCCTGACAAAAATAATTTTCTGAATGCCTCAAAAGACGTGAAGTCGTGAACACACTAAACGACAGAGGTCTCATGTCAGCACAGAACTTCACTCTCGATGGATGTGCAGCGCAAAGTGTACAGCACAACTAGCCTCATGCGTCCCATACTCCATGCGGCTCTGGCCCCATGCGTCCCAAACTCCATGGCCCCATGCGTCCCAGGCTCCATGCGTCCCATGCGTCTCTGGCCACATGTGTTTCAGACTCCATGAAGTACAAATCTTGTTGTTATGACAAGAGTGATTCTCTCCAACCAAGTGCGGACTATGTGTCAAGCTAACCAAGTCACGCCCAGAAAGGACGAGAACCACCCAGATCTTCAGCAACGAAAAATTCCAACAAGCACCCACGTAGCAGCTCGACATGGTCACGGTTACAACTGCACCATGTTAAGAAGGGACACGTGGCACCCTCCAGCATCCATGCGGCCCAACATATGCGCGTCCAGGGGTAAAATAAATAGTAGGGTACCACACCCATACAAGAGGCGGGCTATCGGTGAACCTACAATCAAGCAAGAGAGAAGAACTTCCTCCTCCTACATCGGATCGTCCAAGGAGTAAAGAGAGTTTCTACACTCCTAACCCTCCATCGCCACTCCCCAGAAAATAAATTTGTACTTAGATTGTCTGCCTAGGATCTCTTTGTACTCTCATTTCGTTTGTTAATTAAATCAAGCTCTTAGAACTTTCGAATTTAATGGCGAACAATGTCAACCCTCGATGGTGCCAAATCCTAGCCATTATAGCTATGAACATGAGAAGGGCACAGCATAGAACCTAGTCAAAGAGTTAATGAATGATAAAATTACAATGTTCTCATAATTCATTATTCAACTTCTCTTGTGAACTTGAAGAGTCGAACTTTGATACTAAAAAGACTCAAACTTGATGCAGGTAGTTCCTACTTGTTTGTTAGAATTCTGAATCCTTTACAATATTATGTTAAAATGTGTATTTTGTGTTCTCTGTTTAAGTTTTTGAGTAAGAATCTATGTAGTCATTCGTCAACACGTTATTTGTGAAGCCTCGCTTCAATCAGTCATCGTAAAAATTTGGGGCAAGAAGAATTGTAAAATTTACACATTGTTATTTGACATTTAGGCTACATCTGCAAATATAATGAACTTTTTATATTTCTATCCCGCCCTTCATTCAGGTGCTCACCTTTTTGGAGCATGCATTATTTAAGTCCATGTCATTCGGAATGCACCTTTTGTTGGGCAGGTGCACAAAGAAACCTCTTGTTTGGGACTGGATCGCACACCGGTTATGCTTTTCAGTGATTAGAATGTTTGATTGATCTGCCATTCTTTTATCCTATTTACTAATTGTGTACGTTACAGAAAGGGTCAAGACTTCTGACTTTATGATATTAGAGGACCCTTTCAAATCTCCATTATCGAAACAAATTACTTTTAATAATTTTTTAGTATGCCACGAGATAGCATCATTCCAAAGTCTAAAATCAATTTGATTGGGTATTCTTCTCAAAGTATCAAATCTATTAGCAAGATGATCATTTTCCTATTCCATTTTGTCCTCTTTTATCTTCATTATTGTTCAAAATTCCATGATCCAGTAAAATCTACATCATTTATTAGGATCAATTTTCCCTCTGAAAAACTGGATTCTAGTATCCTCCAGTAACATATTTACCTGTCTAATCAACAAAGTGTTCCATCAAATTCAAGACTTTCAACCTCTTTAAATCACTCCCTAGAAAATCTTTAAAATTTCAGTTATGTAGACATACTTGCATCAAGACCAATTTTGTTATTTCTACTAGTGAAACCATATAAACTACCCATGTTCCTTACAACAACAATAACAAACCTTTATAAAAAACTACTGGAGTTAACTACATGAATCCTTTTCTTCTATTCAGCAATAATAAGGGTAATCGCATATGTAACATTATAATTTGGAAATAGTCACAACTCATAAACATTCCAGTTGCCTAAAAACACGATACCATCATTTTGGTATATTCCTAGTTCTAAGGGGCGCATTAAACTATGTTCCTTCCTAGCATTCCTGACCAAAGAATCCACAGATGGATGTTGCTACAACCCATCTCAAATGATTTTTGCTCACTTTATCCTCAATGAGCATCATTTCTCTCTTGCCATGAATGTATCCATTTCTAGTACTAGCTTTTACTTTAGTGCCACTCATCCATATCGACATTCTTATTTCAACAACTCCAATTACTTACACCTTGATTGCCCAACATCATGAAACCATAAAGTGTATCTGATTCAGCAGGAGTCTTGTAGAATTGTTCTTTTAATTTCAAATGTACTTTAGAGTAATAGAGCACTTTTCCACTTTAATCATTCTGCTTCAATTCAATTTATAACACCCTTCTCAACCTTGCCATCATAATGAAGATGGATCATGAATCATGATGAAAGAGAGGGATCTTGAATAACGATTATAAGCACTTGTATGTTTCTGTTGGCCGTTAATTTGAGATACGCACTTGTATGTTTCTGTTGGCCGTTAATTTGAGATACACCCATGTTTCATGCACTTTTGTTGAACACACATTTCATCTCTAGTACTTCTAGAAATTATTCCTACCCTTCTCTCATCAGCACAGTATCATTGCAAAGTAACATACTCCAAGGAAAACAACATAGACCGCGGAAAGCACATACCAAACTATACATACTAAGTTCATCCATAACCAATGCAAAGATGTAAAGCCTTGACACAGACCTATGATGTAGGTAAGGTACTAGGAAATGGGTTTATATATCCTCCAATTGTTATAACACCACTTACATCTACATCATGTAAAAATGGATAAAACTCTGTCATGCATATCCTCAATTAACTACAATAGAAGGTTCCTTGCATCAATACAGAATTAGTACCATGACTTGCACATATAAGCACTTATTTCTAAATGTACTCTGAGGCACTAACTCCTCTTGGCAGTAATCCAATCAATAGTCATAAGAACATCAAACTGGACATACACTGACGAAAATGTTAACCAAAACTAATCAACTGAATATACAATTACAAAACTATCCCGTAGCTGATTGATCATAATGTTTATTTTCTTTTCTTTTTTCTCTTTCTTTTGAGAAACAGGTGAAGTACTTGTCAGAATCACCTGAACCAATTATTCAACAGAATTCCATTAATCACATATTCTCTTTTTCATTGAGCAAATTATTGCATTCAAGCAAGAATACAATTTTTCATTGTCAATTACAATGAAAAGGAAGTCAATATTAAATAAACAAAGATAGATCTTAGAAATAGATAATTTCCCAAAAGAGATTATAAACCATCTGATGTAACATTGTAGCAAAAGATATATCAAGGCCAACATCAAACCTCGGCAAGGATATCTGCTGATGTAACTCCAGTTTCTTCTCTTAATTCCCGAATGGCAGCACTTCTTGGATCTTCTCCCTCATCTACGCCACCCTGGAAATGAAGACAGCAATTACGATTAACTGATGTATACAATAATACAATTATATCACACGATTATTTTATATCCTTATTTTGATCCAATTTAGGGTCAAAATATGAATCATGACTGTTCAAAATAGTTGAGAAATTTATAAAATACATAAAATCAATATCCTCAAACTTTACCATGGTGGAAGAACACGGTTCAAATTTCAGTTGGAAAATTAAGAACATGTCCGAAAGATGTGCACAACTAAAATGAAAATGTTTATATGAATGGACGACAATACATATATGAAAGAAAAGAAAGACCATCTAAATGGCCTAAATACATACAAACAAGGACAATAGATGCATAAGATAGAAGCCGTAGGATGTTAGTTAAAGAAACTAGGTGTAGACCAAATCAAACTTGTATTGGGACTGAGAAGAAAGATACTACATTTGCTAATGCTAGAGAGGAGATGACCCTTGGCAGAACAAATATGGAACATAATGATTCATGTCCTGGTTGAAGGCATTGTTTCCGGAGGGCGGGGTGTTGTTTATCTGATTCTCTCTTTTATGTGAAGTATGATTTTCTTTTGTTGTGCTATGTAGCAAACATGCACATATCCACAAACCCCCAATTTGATTCCAGAACCTTGTCTTCCTATACCAAAGCTCGCAATGAAAGAATTAAAGGATTATTCAACAAGTTTGTTAGGTCACATGCACCTAAAACTTACAAGATAGTTATCTTCTACACCATAATCTCATTATCTTCTCAACTCAAAAGATTACTTGTTATCTCGTTCTACTTCTCGAATCATGATAAAACCCTCTTTGACCGTCAACCACCTCTTCTGACTACTCCGATAAGAGACACTCTCAACACCACTACTTCTCCCTCGTCTAGTCTTCTCCAATAGTTTTTCCTCTTTCAAGGCTCCAAATAAACGACGACGCATTAAGGTTTTACAAAGGATTATTTAGTTTTAAGGTCTCGTATAATATTGAAAATTTGCGTTTAGATCTCCATATTGTCCAAAATAGAGTTGGGTCTCGTCCTAACGGTTTACTTGGACATACCATCCAAAGTGGGGACCTAAACCAAAATTTGGATATTATATGAGACCCTAAAATTAAACGAAAATATGTGAGGATAGTGTGACTTGGGTTATTTAGTTTTGTATGGTAGGGTTTGTGTGACTTGGCTTATTTAGTTTTGTCATGACCAATCAAGAATGAGACTTGTGACAATGTTGTTTGCTTCTATCCCGATCTCAGCAGCCACACAACCATCTTGGGGGCAGCTTCGATAGGGACGACTTCATGGGCATCATGTATCGTCAGATGTCTCTCGTCCCGGCCACATTGTTGAATGCTTGCAACTCAAGAGCCCCGAAGGATTGTGCGGCTACTGAGATCAATATAGAAGTAAAAAACATTGTCACAAATCTCATTCTCGATTGGTCATGAAAGAAACTAAATAACCCAAGTCACACAACCCTCACCATACAAAACTAAATAACACAAGTCACACAACCCTCACATATTTTCGTTTAGTTTTAGGTTCTCATATAATATTCAAAATTTGGCGTTTAGGTCTCCATTTTTTGAGGATCAATCCAAGTCAACCATTAGGAAGAGACCCAAATCCTAAGGACAATATATAGACATAAACATAAATTTTCAATATTATACGAAACCCTAAAACTAAATAACCCTTTTACAAAACCCATTTTCATACAGAAGTAGTCTATTTGCATCAATATGGGTGATCGCAAGGACACGGATACAACACGACACGATAAGGCCCAAGAAGGGCAGTATTGTATAAATTAATATTTTGTAGATGAAACAATTGAAAGCAATCACCTGAGGCATTTGCCATGCGCCTGGTATATCGAGCCTTGATGCGGAAAATATCTATAAAAAAAACACAGAGAACTAACTGTAAGCACATAGGCTACTACGACACGATACGGACACGGAACCGATATATCAGGAGAGAGAGGGCTGACCTTATTTGAAGGATTTACGAGACAGATTCCGACGTTCCTTCTGTATCCATGCGGAGGAGCCTCCATGGAGGAACTAACAAGTTTCTTCGCTCCCAGTGGCAGATCCGTAAATCTTGCGAACTTGGGAGGGCAGAGCTGGAAGGAGGAGAGGGGATGGAAAGGGGAACGCGAGAGGACGGGGCGGCAGCAGAGACTGGTCATCGTTTCGACTTTAGAGGAGGAAGTGAACAAATAGAGATTGTTTGGGAGATAAATTAATTGACGAAAATACCCTTTAATATTATAAATTGGCAAATGTTGAGGGCACTTCGCATAATATTAGAAGCCAACATAAGTTGGGTCCGGCTATACACACCCCGCCATTTACTTAACATATCTCATATTAAATTAAATAAAAAGTAAATATATATTAAAAGACATAATTGTTCATATTTCAAACACCTCCACCTAATATAATTTTTAAACACACATAATTTCTAAACACCTCCTGTCTCGACATCGACGTCGACCTCCTCCTCCTCGGCGACGGCGTCGACCTCCTCCTTCTCCGACATCAAGGTGGAGCTGCAGCAGCTGGTTCTCGCGATACTCGACGACCCGGTTGTCAACCGCATCTTCAACGAGGCCGGCTACTGCAACCTCGACATCAAGCTCGCCGTCCTCCGTACCCCTCCGTCGATCCTCCACTTTTTGCGCTTCGTCCGCTGCCCCCCCCCCCCCCCTCTTCCTGCACAACTTCTCCCCCTCCCCCGACGACCTCGGCGTCGACTCCGCCGACATCGACAACTGTCGACGTTCAAACTCGTCGGAGGAGCTCGTCCATGTTCATGGAGCCGAAGTTCCACCCGGACCGGCCTAGGGAGTTCTGGAACTCGTCAAAGGTCAGCAAGTAGATTGACGACTGTCGGGCCAGCAGCGACGTCATCGGCGGGCGCGTGCCCCTCTCGTCATCGTCTGGGTCCATGTACTTGGAATTCAATAGAATTTATATTAGCTGGGAGTGTTTGGAATGTGAATAATCATGTATTGTAATTTTTTTTTTATTTAATTTAATATAGGGTGTGTTAAGTAGAGGATGTGGTGTGTATAGTTGGGCCCACACAAGTTAGGAAAATATTCGTTTGGTTCAACGGAAGGATCATTTTTCTTTTATGTTCATTTTTTTAACATCCAAATATACGAAAAATATTTTTTTTATACTTCAATATTCCGATTTCGTGAATCAAACGTGACCTTAAGTCAGTTTTTTTTTAATGACACGTCATAATTGGATATAAACGACACCACTCTCCTTCTTTTCTAAAACAACACTTTATTATTTTTATTTTTTCTCTTACTCCTCCAATCCTAATCTCGTAATAGATACTCCAAAATAAAATTTATTCCATTAGATAAAGTTTTGAAATCATTATAGATGTTACAGAAATGGACACAGTTTCGTTGAAAATGATGCAGAAGTGTCAATTTTTTGATAGGCCTGACAATAAATAGGACTATCAAATTTTTGATAGTTCTAATATGTAGAACATAAGCAACCAACATCATCCTATGAAAGAACAGATCCGCTGTCCCATTCTGATTATGTCTCCATTCTATTACATATGAAAAACATTCACAATCAAGTGTTCTATCACAGAAGCCAAAAGAAAAAGCACAAACCAAACAACTCAGTATCAAATTTCCACTTAAACATGTTGTGGACTGCCAATATTTTGGCAATTCTAATTCATTATAAGACTGTTAAAATTTAGGATGTCCAAGTAATACATAGGACTACAAAAAAAAAAAAAAATTAACAGTCATGAAAACATTTTTTTTTATCTTCAAAACTATCAAAAAATTGACAATCATGTACATATCGAGGACAGTAAAAAATTTGGATGTCCTTCGTTGTCCCAAACGAAACTGTTTGATTTTGAAGTCTCGAAACTCCATTAATAGAGTTTGAAACTTCAGAAATAATTCAAATTAGACCATTTACTAAGAAACTATACAAAAAATAAAATTAAAAAAACAATAAGATTTAGAGTTTTGGAAAGGAAAAAAAAAAAAAGACAACAAAATTTATATTATATGCTTTAATTGTGTATTCCCTAACAAATTTCCAAGGATATTTTGATAATTAAGTTGTTTTAACATTTATGTCGTCCCTCTGTTAACATTGCCTATAAAGTTCATCTAAAATAATTCTGATGATGGGCATCGAACAAGTCGGTCCGGAAAATTGCCGGACCACATCCTGAGGATATTTACACAAAGTATTTAAAGAATTTTCTTAGTCTATGGCCAATAACTTATGAAAATAAGTCTTATATGGTATATCAGTATAAATTAAAGGGTTTTTTTAGTTTTAGGGTCAAATAAAATATTAAAAATTTGAGTTTAGATCTTTATACTGTTCAAAATATGATTTGTTTTTCGTCCTAACGATGAAATTGTCTGAATGTCCAAACGCGGACCTAAATTTAAAATTTGAATATTATCTGACCGTCCAAACGAAAACCTAAACTCAAAATTTGAATATTATATGAGATCCAAAAATGGAACGAAAATATGTGAGAAATTATTTAGTTTTGCATGGTGGGAGTTGTGTGACTTGTATTATTTAGTTTTGTTCCAACCAATCGAGAATAAGACTTACGACATTATTATGTGCTTCTATCATTATCTCAAAAGTCATACAATCCGTTTTGATGGAGACGATTTTACGGACATCATGTATCGTTAGATGTATATTGTCCTGGTCGAATTGTTGAATGTTTGAAACTCAAGAGCCCCCAAAGAGTTCTCAAGAGTTATGTGGCTGTTGGATCATGATAGAAGCAAAAAATAGTATCACAACTCCCATTTTCCAATCATGAAAAAAAAAACCGAGTCAAATTATTCTCACAATGCAAAACTAAATAACTTATATTTTTATTTAGTTTTAGGATCTAGTATAATATTCAAATTTTGAGTTTTGATCTCTATTCTGTACGGTCATCCAAAATCAATCGAATAACATATACAGTTGTTGTTGCTTTGTACTGCATTGTTTTGAACATTGTTTAAAAAATCGGACCGGACCGACCGGTTGAACCGGTCTTCTCGTGAACCAGTAATTTTAATTTTTTCGGGTTGGTTTAATACCGACCATCTGTTTTTTTTTCCAAAAAACCGACTTCTTTTGTATAACCCGGTCGACTCGACTGATTAGACCACCGAACCATCTGATCCAGCTACGTTTTAAACCGATTTGAACATGACTTTTCCAATTCCACTTTTTTTTGTTAGCTTTATTGTTTGGATTTTACATAAATAAAATTTTATTTGTATAATTTTTGACTAATTTTAGCATAAATAGTATGTGTAGTTGTGTATTATTAATATATTCAAATAAAATTGTAAGATTATATATCTGATTCAACCCAGATTAAATCAATTGTTGAACCGATTTGACCCAAGTCACTATCCTGACCGGGTCGTTCTACGATCCGGTTTTTAAAACATTTGTTCTGAATGACATTTTCATATTTGTGAACCAGTAACTTTGCAATTTGCAGAACTAACTAATCTTATATACTAAATCATTACATGATATCACAAAACAGAATCACAGAACAATTTGTATTGATTTTTCAGCACACCAAATCCCACTCCTCCAACCAAAAAAAAAAGGGGTATGCAGACCAACCACATTGATTCAAGCAGCAGCAGCCTCCCGTATCCTAGTTTTCCTCCTCACTCATTATTACGTATCTAAACCCAGCCCCACTACTCTCGGTCATGCTTTCAACACCGTATCAATTTCAATTTTCCACTTTCAACAACAAACTCAATTAAAAAAAAAAAAAATCACGCGGAAGCTTCCTCCCCCACGTGCTTCTTCACCGGCCTCTCGATGGGCCCCGCACGCGACCGGAACCCCACCGTCACGACCTCATCATACACGCACCAGTGGAACGCCGGCGACCTCCCCTCCTGTCCCGCCGCCGCGCACTCCTCGCACTCCGGCATCATCTCCGCCGGATATCGGACCTGCGCCGCCGCCGGAGACGGCGGAGAGCCCATCATCATCGACATCAGGTACCTCTCCTTCATCACCTCCAGACTCCTCATCCTCCTCTCGTAGTCGTAGCTCCACATCCCCGCCGGAAACTCTTCGTTCCTCCTCAAGATCATCGTCGGAGTCGCCGACTCCGTCATCGCCATCGACGACTTCTTGTCGGCCTTCCTCCCTCTCCCCCGCCTCTCCCTCCGCAGCCTCTTCATCGCGACCAGCACGAAGCAGTCCCGCTCCGCCGCGACCGCGGCGAAGTCGGTCGACTCGTCGATCGGCTCCCTCCGCCGAACCTCCGGCGAGTGCCGCGCCTTCCTCCGCCGGACGAGGGACGTCGAGATCTGGCCCGGGGGGACCCCGATCGTGCGGCCGACGATGGACTGGAACCTCGCAAAATCTAGCGAGGCGGTGACGGCGACGGAGCCGACGTCGACGTCGCGGTCGCCGTCGAAGAAGACGAGGGGAAAGACGGCGGCGGTCATGGCGGGTTCCGGCGAGACTCCGGCGGATGATCGGAGTTTGTGGTGGCAGGAATGGGCATTTAGGGGTTTTTAGGACTTTTTTGGAGGAGGAGAATTGGGGATTTTAAAGAGTGGAGGCGGTGGAAGGAGGGTATTTTGGGAAAGTTGTTGATTTTCTTAGGTCGGTTAAAAGAAGGGGTATTGCTTGCGTGACAAGAAAGAAACTGGTGAGGGTTGGAGGAAGAGAGACCAAGTTCGGTGGAAGATTCCTAAAATATCATGACGGTTTAAAGAGAAAAAAAAATGTGTTCCCTCTTTTTTTTTTTTTTTTCACACTGCCAGCTCACGTGTGGGTTTAAAAAGCAATAGAAATAGCTTACGAAAGCATAGAAAAGATTTTTAAATTTTGATGCAGATTATAGTAAAATATATAAACTTAAATCTAATGTTCAAGTTTAATGATAATCGTGCATTAATAAGGCATTTCGAAACCTTTCGAAACCTTTAGGATTCGTTTGATAGGAGTGAAAAATGAAAAAAAATTGGATTTTTTTATATTTTTCTTTTTTGATGTAAAAATAAAAAAAATTGAGGAAAGGAAAAAAGAATAAAGGGATAACATTTTTCTCGTAACCTGAGAAATTTAATCTCTCAAAAATTAAGAAAAAAAATGGAAAAAAAAGTGAAAACTTATCCTAATTTATGATTATACCTCATATAAATTAAATTATTTAAAAAAAAATTTCAATCAAGTGAAATGGTAAATAAGTATTTTAGTTGAAAATATAATTGGTAAAGTTTATATTTTTTTCTTTCACTTTTTCTTTCATACTAAACAAAAGAAAGTACATTCTTTCCATTTTCTCTTCCTTTTATTAAACATAAAGACATATTTGGTAAACGAAATTTGGGTCTGGAAGTGATGTTTTTGCTGGAAGAGAAGGTTGAAGAACTAGTGTAGGCATTTGACGAACCCTCACAGCTGGATAAAGGGAGCTGGAGAAGACCTGAATCCCTCTCTCCCGTTCTCTCTGTAGAATTATTATTTTTTTGGACGAAGGAATTGCGTACTCTCCTCCCTTACATTTGGTAGATATTTATTTTAGTTAAATTGCACTCAAACCCTACCCTTTTTTATAAAGTTACCTTTGATTTTATTTATTTATTTATATTTGTATTATATAGAAAATAATAATTATAACTATAATTATAATAATTATTAGATTAAATAGAAAATTATTATTGTTGTTATTGTATAATTAAGAACTAATTGTTTTTCATTAACTTTTTCACTTTCCTACCATAACATTTTCTATCATAATCATTTTCTATCATAATCAAATACATTTGTCTCTTTCTACGAACACAAGAAAGTGCATTAATTTTCTAACACTTTCTTTCTTGAAAGTAAAAAATTCAAATCTTTCAACACTTACTGTTTACTAAATATATGGATGATTGAAATCGTTTTTTCTTTACATATGGATATGGATAGAAAGTATCTCTGTGTGATGAAGGTGTGGTTAAGATCCTTAAGGATACGCCCATAGTTGAAGAAGTCGTGGCTCGAAGGCCAAAACTATATGGTACGGATATGAATAATTGATATCTTATTCTTATCATGTTGTTCATGTTCGTATTTGATCAACATAGGTCATTACATTTATACATATTTGAAATTTGGTGTCATATTCTACTCAAGATGTCTATTCCAGTATTGATGCAACATAAGTAAATACTTTTGTATATATTTGATATTTGTTATATATAGTATTTATATATATTTAGTAATGTTATTCGTATTTTCAAATCATTCTTCTTTATGTAACGGTTGACATGACATGCTAAATAACATTATGTGACAACTGACATGACAAATTTTAATAAAAAAAAATGAATCACCCAAAATTTTTTTATATTAATTTTAATGTGAATTTTAATATCAACGTTAATATTAATATTAATTTTAATGTTAATGTTAATTTTAATATTAATGATAATGATAATGATAATGTTAATTTTAATTTTATAATTTATTATGTCAGCTTTTATATTAACCGTTAGTCATCTGTTACATAAGAAAAAATTGTTTAGAAAAATACTTTGAAGGTAAAAATAGTATATTTGTCCGTAGTCTTGCTGAATATGGTGAGAGAGATATTTAAAAGTTTTTTTTTTGTTACAATTAAAAATTTAAAACTAAAAAGGACTAAATAAACAAGAGGCTGTGCTAATGGTTTTGGTAAGTGGGTTGGTTACATTTTGTATGTTAACCTTTTTTTTTTCTTAGATCAGGAATATAAAATAGCTGTGGCTTGCTAGAAGATTAGATGATTCCAGGTGGAAGTGTAAGAAGGAAACTAATAAATAACGACTTGAAGCGTCAATGTTTGTCTCGTTTGTCCACTAAATGGTGAAAAAAAGAAAAAGAAAAAATACTAAGATCCCAAATGCTTACAACTTTTTTTACAACCCTCTCTATCCTCCATGCTATGTGGGCCATATCCGACTCCACCTCTCTCCCAATGAACTGCCACCACGTGACATTTCTATCACGTGACGGCCACTCGGACAACTATCAGATCCCACCTCTTTTTCCTCCTCCAATGGATGGCCGACACGTGGCCGCCACGTGACGATTATAAGTGGGTTATAAGCATTTGGTTGTAGTGGTAGCATTACTGGAAAAAAAAACATGAGTAGCATTATACACATCTTTACCTTTTTTTTAGATGTCCGACATAACGTTCGAATTCCTAACTCTAATTTCTAACTCCAACCAAATAAATAGAAGGAATAATACGTCCCTGAGGCTTGATCCACCGGTCATGAAGTAATAATACGCTCCCGTGGCTCGATTTACCGGTCTTTTGCCACCAAACCAGGATCTTGTATCTCTTTCCAGTAACTACAATGGTCACTCGAGTTCGGTGCTCTAAACACATCTTGAAATTTTATTATTGCATTTCATAATAGAAAATACACGCAACATTTATTATGACATTTTCAGTGTTAACTTGGTTGGCTATAACTGACCTAATTTCTCATCGGGTTTATGTAACCATAAATCCCAAAATATTTTATGAATGGCCATGTATATTTGCTTCGGGGGTGAGCATTTGGTTTATTCGGTTTTAACTGAACATAAATAGTCAAAATCGAATAAATCAAAATTATGAAAATTCAAAATCGAAACCGAATCGAAGTTAATCATAACCGAAACCGATAAACGATTCGGTTTATTCATTTTGTTCGGTTGTGCTATTTTTTTGTTTGTTTAATGGGTCCGGTTCAACGTTAAAATTGTGGTTAAATTATATTATTTTTTTTGTAATTTTTGAACATATATTTATTGTATTTCAAAATTAGGTCCAATTGTTAAATTATCAAAGTTTAGCTTTAAAAGACATTCACATAATTGTTATTTTTAAAATATACATATTTTTAATGATAAAATATGTAATAATTGTATAAGTCTTATTTGGTTTTCGATTTTGGATCAAAACCAAAATCCAAAACAGAAATCGAATAAAAAAATTAGTATTTTTAGAAACAAAACAAATTAAAAAAAAAAATTCTTTCAATCCAAACTGAATTTCTTATTTGGTTTGATTGTATTCGGTCCTCTGTCCAAAACCGAATAATGCTCACCCCTAATCTACTTCACTATCTCTAGTTACAGCACCACTAATATTAATTGTCATTCAAAGAGATTAATATATCAATGTGAAATCCGTGCTTAGACAACAAGGTCGTGCTTAGATAAATCAAATTTTTTTTTAACGAACTTCACGAATTTTCTTTTTCTATAATGATGATGATGTGTTATGTAATTAACTAACAATAATGCTAAGTTTACTACCGAATGCTTACAACTTTCTTGCAACCCTCTCTTCCCCTGCTCTATGGACCACATCCGGTCTCACCTCTCCTCCAATGAATGACTGTTACGTGACGGCCACATGACGGACACCGGGTTCCACATATTCTCTCTCATCCAATGGACGACTGTTACGTGGCCGTCACGTGACAGTTTGTAAGAAGTGTAAGCAATTGGTTGTAGGCATAAATTGCCGAATTAACTAAAGCCAGCCTTCCCTTGTTATGAACCAACTTATCTACACAAATGGCGAGGAAAAGAATATGCTAAAATTGACATAGTTGTTCTTAATCTCCTCTTAATAAATAGAAAATTACGGATACAGCATAAACGTTTAAGTTTATTTCAAATAAAACATATAATTTAAGTAAATATTAAGTGAAGCATAATATCGTCCAAATATTGGACGTAAGTTGTGTTTACGTCCTACAATAGGGACTACAATAGGGCGTAAGTCCTCCTCCCCTAACTCTTTCCAGTTAATATATTAATTAGTAATCTAATCTAACAATATATTAATATCCTATCCTCCTATCCTGGTTTCTGATTTGTGTAAGTTACTAATTCCTTCTTTTAACCTATGTCCTATAATGATGCGTAAGTTACTAATAATTTATTTTTAATCCACGGTTAATTAAAACTAGATAAAAAATTAAATACATTTAAATAAGTTTACGCACCATAATAGGACGTAAGTTACTAACTTACGTCCTAAAATTAGACGTGCGTTATCATTTATATTTTTTTAATCCATATATTTTTTTAATCCACGGTTAAACACATTTAACTAAATGATTTAAAGGTATACGCATCTTTATAGGACGTAAGTTAGTAACTTACGCCATAAAGTTAGGCATAGGTTTTTTTTCCTGTTTATTTTTAATAATTTTTTTGATATTACGTCCTAATTTTGTGCAATAATATATTTTATGTACAAATTTATAAAATATTATGTCTTTTATATAATATATCTAAATTTGGGTTCTCTTTAGATAATTTTCTGCTTAATAAATACATGTAGAAGACCGCTAGATCAAGGTTCCTTTCATTTTCTCTTTGGTATTTCTCCTTAACTTTGCCACATTTGTCGGAAACCAAATCAAATTAGGCTAGCAATGACAGACAATGTGACTTGCATTTCAACGCGGCCTCGTAATTAGCCAAAAGTACTATTTGTCCACTACTCGCTTGTGTTGTGGCTTAAATTTTGGCTTACATTTAGTCGAACCAATGTGTCATTCGCATAAACAGAGACTTCATCGATCGTCGTTCGATTAATTCAGTGCCAACGGAGTTCGTTAGATCGCCGAATCTGTTGCCCTCGGTCAGAACACGAAAGAAAGAAATTTCTTAGAAATATACAACAAAGGGAAAAAAAAAAAATTATAATAATTTTTTTGTTTCAACATATTTTACTAGACTTTCTGACGGAATCCAAACAAGTCCAAATTCTATTTTTTTCCTAAGTTATTATAAAGTGCATGCACTTCCTACTTTCTTTCACAGAATTAAAAACAATATTATACATCAGTAAATTGCTAATTTAAAATAGAAATGTGATCTAAAATAATATAAAGAAAATAAAAACATGATGGTTAGAAATATGACATTATGAAATTAAATATAAGTGTACTAAAAAGGACAATAAATTAAAGCTTCCACTATAAACAGTTTGGTTTATGCACAAGATGTCTTAATTAGGTTCGAAGCTTGCTATCTCCATATTTGAGTTATTCTCGTATTAAAGGTATTTTTAATTTATTTTTCTCCTATTTTTTAAGTCCTTATTGAATAAATTTATGGATACTTTGCTGCCCGTACATGCTATACACTCGCTAGCAACTCGATGATCTTCGGCATAATCAAAATAGTGTCAGACTTAAATTTTTGCCACACCTTTCTCTCTTTTTCTTTCAATTTATTCTCCGTTGACTTTGATCGGAAAAGAGTCCTAATTTCAGTACTCGCCAGTATCGGTGAAGACTAATATCCGATCGGTTATGCCAAAACCGATACGATATGACCAGCATCTTCTGATACTGAGGACCTTTCATCTGTCCGGTCATGTCAAAACCGATACGATATGACCAACATCTGCTGATACTGAGGACTTTTTATCTGCTCGGTCATGCCAAAACCGATACGATATGAGCAGTATCGGCTGATACTGAGGACCTTTCATCTGCTCTCCTTTCATCTTCTTTATAAAATTTGCGAGATTTTGTTGAAACATGATAACCTGAATTATTGTACTGTAGTTTGTGAAAGCTCTCTTGGCCATCATGGTTCTAAATTAGTAATCTGACTGTAAATGCGTTTGTATGTCCGGATATGGCTGGATTTATGAGTAAAAGAAACCGTTCCTCTATTGGTCCTTTGCTTCCATGCTACTCGTCCTCCTTGTGAGTATCCGTTATTCTAATCTCCATTGTAATGCTAAATCATAACTTATTTTGTAATAAACTACATGGAGCATATTCTTGTGGACTCGGATCATTTTGGATATGAGCCATTTTGGAAATAGCATTCTAAGTAAATTAACCCCACAAGTCAACTAGGCCTATACATAGGGCCGGTCCTGACATAAGTCGGACAATACTTGGAATTTGGATAACCCTTCTCTGCTAAACAACCTCTCACGTTCAGCGTGATTCTACCAAAGGTCGAGGTCACGTAGAGGAGGATCCACAACTCACGGGCCCGGGGGGGGGGGGGGGGGGGGGCCTCCAGTGATATTTTTTTATTTTTTATTTTTAAATTTTAGTATTTGTTATATTTCCATATTTATTGGCTAGGGTTTTAAATTAGACGAAATTTATATAAACATACTATTGTATACTTTAAATTTATGTTTCTAAATTATGTGAATTAGGAAAATTATCTGGAGATATAACAAATATCTGAATTCCTTCTAATCAACTTACAAATTATAAGCATACATTGTAATATAACAAATACTAAAAAAATTCAAACGCTTAATATTTTTTTTAGAAGGTATGCTTCATAGAAAAATAGTAGCTTAGTAGTATTACAAATGATTTGTAGTTAAACGCTTTCAAAGTATGAAAAGTCGCAGAGAACAATTGTGAGATGTAATATTGTATTGTATAAAAATATTACTATTTAATATAGTATTATATTATTATATCCTAAAAAAAATTGAGAAATTTTGACTTACCTCCTATTTTTTTTACCATATTTAATGGTGCATTCCACATTGTTTCCATAATATTATATTACTATTGTTTCCATATATATACGACACTATGATTATTCGAATGTAAAATTACGAGAGCTTGGTGAGTGGCGGTCATCATGGGAGTTGACTGCAGGCCAGAAGGCCTTGGTGGAGGCTTTCATATTTCACTATGTTGACGCTATACGTATTAAGAGTAATGACAGAGACCTGATATTGAGTATCATTGGGCGATGGTGGCCAACACACAACACATTTTAGCTATCCTTCGGAGAGATGACGATCACATTAGTTGACGTGGCACATATTCTAGGTTTACCTATCGAGGGTAGGACTATATATTTTGACGAGGGGTTAGATGCAAAAGATCTCATTAGGAAATACCTCGGTGTGGAGCTACCATCTGATACAGAAGCCACCAGCACTGTCAGACTCACTTGGCTCCGGTCTACTTTCATGCATGTTGATCGCACCGGCGCTACAACAATTTCGTTCGATGATTCACATATATTTTTCATGTATTAATTATTGTTAATATTTATTTAATGTAGCTGATATCAATAGTTAATTATGTTTTCAGGTGATTTGTTGGACAAAAGTTTACTTACTATTTATTTAGACCTTATTTTTGTTCTGGTGTTACAAGAACTTCGAGATTGGTAGACCACTTAGTACATATAGTGCTGAGCAAGTAGTTTGGCCATGAGGCATTTGGTGGAATACTGCAAATATAGATTATCACCATTGTTCCTACAAAGTGGTCTCTATTTACTGGAATTGATTTGACACATTAACTGCCTATGATGTAAGTAATAATTATTAAATTAAATTTTTAGATGTTATTTTTGTGCCTATCATTTATTAATTGTTGAATGTCACATATGTTGTTTGACAACCACTTAGTGTACCACAAGTTGTAATAGATGGTGCACGCAACATCAGTCTCCAAAGGTATCATATCATGTACAATGGATCTATCATATTTCATCCAGCTGATCGTGTTATGCGACAGTTCATACTGAAACAGATGATACCTCATGAGCCTTTTGTCACGCCCAGAACCAAAATACTGGAGAGCGGGGGCAGACAAAGCCAGCTACATATACCAGAGTACGCTATACCCCGGGATATGGTCACGACTGTCTAGGACATGCAGGGGTTTACTCTACAATCCAACAGTCAATCCTGGGTCAAGAATCCCAGTTGTCTCAATCTTAAGCAAACAAGTTACAAGATGTATGATCACCAAACATATAATAGTAAGGCGTCCCAAACTATACATACACAGATGATCATAAAATTAGTTACCAAAATGAAGAACTAGCAAAGTACAATATTATATGATCAGCTCTAGCTATAGTATAGAATATGCTTTACATGTAGGCTTGCAGGTTGCAGTATCAAGATTCTAAAACATGAGGTAAACATGTGCACGGTGGCTAAATGCCTCAAAATAATAATTATACAAGATCAAGTGGGCGACGAAGGAGAAACACACTCATGTCCTCGGGTACTCCTCATATTCACCATCTTGAGGAGGAAAGTACGGGAGATCCTGCGGTGTTGCTCAGATATCTGGCCATACAAAACTAGTGGGGTCAGACTACAAAACAACAAAGTACCATAAATGAGCCAACTTAGAAACTAAAACTAGCATGCAGGCAAATCAATAAGAAATAAACTATCCAATTTCCAACAAAATCCAAAACTAAACTAAATAAAAAAAAAGAAATAAAAAAAATCAAAATCCAAAATAAAACTAAATAGAAAAAAAAAGTAAATAAAAAAACCAAAACATAACTAATTAAAAAAAATTCATAAAACAAACCAAACCAAACCAAACCAACCAAACAAAATAAAACCAAACCACACCAACCTACCGTGGGCCCCACTATCCAATTTCTGTCAGTTGGTCGAAATTGTGCTTGTACAATTTCGACCAACTCAGTTGGCGAAATTTGAGCAATGGGTCCAAGTTGTGGTCCACGTTTGCCTTTTGCTGTACACGTGTCGGCTGCGATCTGTTTTTCGCCAATTGAGTTGGCGTACTGTTTCTTTATTTTTAATTTAAGTAAATATATTTCGTTTGTATTAATTTAATATAAATTAATTTTGTTATAGTAAATTTTTTGAATTAAAAAACATGAGAATGGAAATATAGTATGTCAACATTATGGAGATTCCTGTTACTTGTCCTTGGGATAGTGATACATCAAGGGATAATAAATGTTTCTTGAATAGATAGAAATGTGTAGCAAGCTTCTAGAAAAAAAGGGTGAAACAAATATTAAGAAAAAAAATGGAACATCAACCTATTTATGTGATACACCTTATCTATAATGAGAAAAGTTTGAGAGATCGTCCTATAATTTTTAGTTTGAGATTCTGTAGCAAATTTGGAGAACTCTCTCCTTAATCTTTATAATGATAGATTAGATTATAATTATGGTTATGAATAACCTATTTAATGATAGATTAGATTATAATTATGGTTATGAATAACCTATTTAAAGTATCACAAATTCTGTAGAATTTGGGCCGTTGATTTGATTAAACGGTGTAAATAAAATATTCAAATTCGACCTCAGTCTCCGGCAACAGTATATACAATCGACGAGTCAATTTTTTTTTTATCATTTTCGACATACCGAAAACATACCTTTGGTATATATATAAAGGTTGCTATTTTTTAATTTCTAATTTTTTCATTGAAATTCACCTCCTATATCGTTTTTTTCGTCACACGAAAAACACTCGTCTCATTCCAAAATATTTCTCAGATAGATTGAAACCCTTACCCAACACCCACAAAACAAACATAAAATAAATAAGAGGGGAATGTTTCTTATTTGAACTTCTAGAAAAAGAAATTAATAGAATAAGAAGGTTAGTGAAAATAGTTGAGATGTCAAAATTCTTTACCTATCTATCCTCCACTCCACTTCTGCTTACTTCACTGTTTTAACAGCGTTCCCTGCAACAAAATCAGCACCACATGTCAGCGTTGTCAAAATCGGACCGGACCGACGATCGTACCAAATTGGACTGGATCTGACCCAAAATTTGCTCCGATCTGATCTGAACCGAGTATTTTGAAGAACTACTAGTTTTTTTTCCTGAACCAATATTTAACCCGTGAACCGGCCGAACCGGTTCACAATTGAACCGACTATTTTATTTTTATTTTAAAAAAAAAAAGTTTATCATACAAGATTTGGACTATCTGGCACTTGATCTAGTTTTGAGAGACTTTATAGTCGTAAAACCAAATCAAACCATACATACTAAGAATCAAACTAAACAAACCAAAAAATAAATGTGAATATTGTATATGATTTCGTTCTCATAATAGACCTGGTTAAACTCCAGTTGAACCATATCAAATCAGTTGAACCCAGTTGAACCATATCAAAGATTTTGGGTTCAATCATCCATCCGGTTTTAAAACAATGCCACATGTTCACTACTTCAACTCCCCACCAAAACACACTCGCTCTTTGTATATATATATATATATATATATATATATATATGAACGCAACTTCATCACCACCGCCCCTCCATTGATCGATGGCCATGTCCTCCAAAGCGGCCTGCAAGCAGCACGGCGGCGACAGCGAGCGGCAGAGGCTCTACCGCCGCGTCTTCGCCGCCCTCCTCGGCCTCCTCGTCCTCATCCTCCTCGTCATCCTCATCGTCTGGCTCGTCCTCCGCCCCGCCAAGCCCAACTTCTACCTCCGCGACGTGGCCCTCTCCCAGTTCAACCTCACCACCGCCTCCTCCTCCTCCTCCCATCTGCTCACCGCAGCCGCGCAGGTCACCCTCTCCTCCCAGAACCCCAACGACCGCATCGGAATATACTACGACCGCATGGACGCCTACGCGGCCTACAAGGGGCAGCAGGTCACCGCCCCCGCCGCCCTCCCCGGGGGCTACCAGGGCCACCACGACATCTCCATCTGGTCCCCCAACCTCTTGGGAGCCTCCGTCCCGCTCGCCCAGCCCCTCCTCGCCGACGCCCTGGCCCAGGACGCGGCCGCCGGGGTGCTGCTCGTCGACTTCAGGATCGACGGCCGACTGCGCTGGAAGGTCGGCTCTTGGACCTCCGGGAAGTACCACCTCCGCGTCAACTGTCCCGCGCTCCTCACCAACGCCGCCGACGCCGCTGGCAACGGCGGCTACAAGCTGCTGCAGCAAGGGACGGTCACCTGCAACGTAAATGTTTAGTTCTCTCTTAATTAATTACATGCATATATATATATATATATATACGCTATATGTACGTGTGCAGATTAATTAATTTATTACGCGAATTAAGTGCATGCTGATAAATTATTATTTCTTGGTATTGTTAATTATTTGAGTCGATTTTATATGTTGTTCATGGATCGAGTAGTTTATTTATATATGTAATTCATGTATGTTTAATTTAAGTAAGATATGAAAATTAAAAAAATGACATACCAATTTAATCTCTTTTCTTTTTCTTTTTCTTCCATCGATCTTCTTCAAATTAGCTTGGTTAAACTTATATTAAGTACACAAGATCATGATGATTCGGGCTCCGAAAAATCTATTTGGCACCCTCCGGAGAGGCTGTCGAGCGGAACAAGACAAGGAGAAACAACATAGAGGAGTGTACTGCACCGCCGTCTCCGTCCCATCCCTTTTGCATCACTGTCACTCCCCTCCTGCACCCTCCTACTCCTTTTCCGACCTCCATGGCTCCCTCCACAACAGTGGGTGCATGAGACAGATGCCAAATAGCACAGTTGTTCTGGCTTTAAGGGGTTAGAATGGGAACCGGAGAAAACCGACTTGAGTAATTTGACAAGACTTTGGATTTGGACAACCTTTCTAATTAGAGCAACTTTTAAAGGCTTTGGGTTTAGACAACCTTTCTAATTAGAGCAACTTTTCTAGGTACCTAAGTCTCCACTTCTTTTCTAATAGAGCCTCAACGGTTCACCACAACTATTTTCTGTCAGTTGAACTAACAACCCACCAGGTCCATATTTTGAGTTTCTACTGCAGCTGGGAAGGCTTCATGTAGCTCAAGGAGAGGAACTCGGAATCCAAGTTCCACGTCGTCGTCAGAACCGGAGACCTTGACGTCGCTGTCAACTTCACTCGTCATCAAATTTTTGACATCGTCTTCTGGAGTCAAGAACAAAGGACAACAAAATTTAGCTCCGATTAGGATAAGCCAACCTCCTGGACCGGCCCAGAGAGTGGGTTAACCCGGATCTCTTCTTTCGGTTACCAGTCCCTTTCGCCACCATGCACTACTAAAGCTGTTTCTTTCTGGAAAGAATTAAAGAGTGATTAGGTGTTGTGTATATATCCACATTAATCCATCATTTGTTTCATCTGATAAGTGGGAGGGTCAGTAGCTTAATTAAGCAACACTTCATAAAAGGACCTTAGTCAATAAAAAGAGTACATTGGCAACTTTGCTAAATGCTCCAGAGAAAGTTGGTAATTTGGATCCAAACTGAAACAATATATGTTCCCAATAATTAAAAATAGTATACCACAAATTAGTAATGTCTTAATTGCATAGTTTGCAGTATCGATCAAAACTGTTGTAGACATAATTTGGCATATTTTAATTCGATACCTACCGATCATAATATTAGTCGATATTGATATTAGGGATCTCTTTTCCAGTTAAATCGACAAAGAAAAAAAAAGACTTGACAACATAAATGTAAAATTATAATAAGATTGTAAAAGCATATAAATAAAAAAAAATTATCTATCGCACGTAAACAAATAAGCAAGAGTGACTATTATTTCATTCATTTTCAGAACTAATATGAAACAACACAAAAAGCTAATATGAAACAACA
The DNA here is from genome assembly GCA_036927795.1 of Iris macrosiphon. Lineage (NCBI taxonomy): Eukaryota > Viridiplantae > Streptophyta > Magnoliopsida > Asparagales > Iridaceae > Iris > Iris macrosiphon. The sequence continues at coordinate 8,112,268 of JAYESA010000015.1, forward strand.
CAAAAAGATTTAAAATAACACCAAAATGCCTAAATATTTTATCTAAAATTATTAATAGTTATTTGTTTTCCGATGAATTTTGTTTTCGATATTTTGATCTAAAATCGTTGATACCGTCAATACCAATACTCATAGAAAAGTCGGATACCATTTCCAATACTGATACTGCGAAGCTTGCTTAATTGCAGAAGCTATATTGGTTTTTTACTGGGGTGGTTGTCAAAAAGAACTTTGTCATGTGCTTGTTCTGACTGACATATTATTTTTACTTAGGACATAAATACAAACTTAATTTCTTAAGAATCCCTACGAAAGTTGACTTATATAGGGATCCTGAGCAATTTCGATAATTACGTAGGCACCTAACCCAATGTTTCACGTAGGCACCTAAACCAATGTTTCCCTAAAATATGTAATAAGTTGAATGTTTATGTAATTGAATAAAAATAAATGATGCTTGAATAAAACTAGTAGAGACTAATGGGAACTAATTGAACTTATATGTTGCTCAAGTTTCTTGTGTGTCAATCGTGCCCCTCACATGCCACCACATATGGGTTTTTTTTTTTCTAAATTAAAAAAAAGAAAAAAATCCAAGCACTGAGCACATATGTCCCACTTATACGAAGCGTAATATCCAGGAAAAAAATTTCAAAGGAAATGATGTTCTTTTATTAAAAAGTTAATAAGGAAGTTAAACAAAAGTGTGATTGACAAGGATATTATAGCTTTAATGCAGAAAAAAAAATTAGGAACGTACCTTCAGTCATAGTTTTCAGATATAATAAATAATATAACTTCAAGGGTTTTCTTTTCTCTATCAAACCTGAGTCTCTTGTGTCGATGGAATTCACATACTAATGTATGAAACAAAATTTCTTGGTAAGAATATGACCCAAGTGATCAATTTATATACATATACCTCTATCCATCAAGAGGTACAATCCAAAGACACAACTCTTTATTTCAAGGAGTGTTATTTGAAACATCACAACTTATGAGAGAGATTGGTGATGTGGCATATGTGACACATTTTTACTTACATTCTCCCACTTGGCACATCGGCCACATTAAATGATACTCTCTCTCCCACTTGTCCCATATGAAAATGGACTTTAAGGATATTTAAATACTTATATATGGCACCCTTCTTTACTTTTAGTGTGTACCACTATACCCAATTCAAAATAGTTAATGCACATGAATCATGACAGTGAACAATTTTATAGGCAAATGTCAATTTCCATGTATTACAATGTCACTTCCTATCATTGAATGAGTTCCTCATATAATATCCTTATGGATGAGCGACCAAATGCTCATTCGGGTCCTACTTATGTCCAAAAGTACTACATGTCTTCCTTAAAACTTTATGTATACAACTGAATAGAAGACAAATAATTAATAATTAAATGCTGCAATATACTGTAGTTCAAGATCCAAATTGTGCAATACAATTTGACAACTACTAAATTACACCACTGATTAACCCCATATGTTCTATGTGATCCTTATAGGTGACAATCCTTTAGTCATATGGCAGTAATCATCATTTCGTTGTTATTATGTTGAATAGTCACTATATTCTCTTGAGCACATTCTCTGATAGTGAAGTACTTTATATCGATATGTTTAATTCGACAGCTACTTTTATTATTCTTTGAAAAGAATATTACAGCTGATTTATCACAGTAAAATCTCAATAGCTTCGAAATAGAGTCGACAACTTGAAGCCATGTGATGAAACTCTGTAACCAAATAGCCTTTGAACTTGCTTCAAAACACGCTACAAATTAACTCTGCCTCCATAATTGAAGAAGCAGTTTGAATTTGTCACCCCTGACAATAGGTGCTACCCAAATGCACAATTTTGCATTCTAAATCTCTCCAAAACATTGTTAATGTAAGCTTTTTGAGACAATCCTAATGAACCTTTGAATCTATCTCTGTGAATCTATATGCCGATGACATAAGTGACATCACCCATATCCTTCATATCAAAGTTTTGTGAGAGAAACGGTTTGGCCTTATGTAGCAAACCTAAGTCATAACTTGCAAGCTCTATCATCCTCGTATAAGATTAAAAAATATAAATTTACTTCCACTGGCCTTGAGGTATATACATTTGATTAACAGTGTTCTTCGTAAAACCAAAAGAAGATATCACTTTGTGAAACTTTAAATACCATTATAATTACTATATGACAAGTCAGTTGGGGTCTAGTCTGGATTTGGTGAATTTTGGAGCCCAAATATGGTCAAAGATTTGAATTGATATAATTTAAAAATCTACATTAAATGTAAGATTTGATAAGATTTCAAATTTGTATCAAATATTTAATCTGACCATATTTGGACGTTCGCAATTAGTGTTAGACTATTTTAGGTGTAATAGGATTCTTATTTTAAGGTTTCCTATTTAGGATATCCTATTATGACCTGAAATAAGATTTTTCATCATATATATATATATATATATATATATATATATATATATAGGAGGGTGGAGGCACAAAGTATATCACAAGTTAGAGATTCGGGGTGCTCGTCCACAGAAAATTTAAGAGAAAGCATGTGCTTTGCTCTTAGGACTTCGTCATCCAAGACAGAAGGAAGAAGAGATCTAATCGAGGAGTCGTCCACTTCGGTTAGGAAAATTGCTACGGGATGGTGAACGATTTCAATTATAATCTCTTTCTTTTCTTCTTTAGTGTGGTGAGGGGGTTGAATCTATTAGGGCAAAGAGTTCAACGTTGAATTTATCAATCTTGTAGTTTTACCTGAGTTATAAAGGTTGAAATTTGTCCAGATGACGTAGTCACCGCCATATACTTGTCTTTATCTGTACTTGGTGTTCGCCAGACAGGGGTTGGTTATTTCAGTTGGGTTGGCCTAAAGTTTTCGCTGCGGGCACTCTCAGACATGGTGTCGGAATGCTTGCAGGACGTGTCCGATTCTCAACATCTGGTATCAGAGCTACTAGTTTTGGTTCTTGCAACTATGTCTATGGAGCATATGAACACTTGTATGATCACCCTCACAGGGGGAATTGGACGATTTGGAAGCCAAGGATGGAGGATATACTCTGGTGCAAGAACTTGCATGGTCCATTGGAGGACGACAACGCTAGGCCATCGTATAAACTTGTTGAAGACTAGAAACGACTAGAGCGGAAGGCCGTTGGATTCATCCGTCAATGGCTGGACGACTCGGTGTTTCACCACGTGTTCATGGAGAGTAAAGTGCACGGCCATACCAGAATAAAAGGTTAAAAGAACAAAAATAAATAAATAAATAAATACAATGATGAAGAAGAAGAAGAAGAAGAAGGTGACGTGGCAACGTGATATTGTTTAGTCATAATGATATAAGAATCAGCTGGCCACATGAAAGTGTTTTTGTTTGCAAATGCAATGTCTAAAGAAAATAATAAAACCCATGCATGCATTATGATTGCAAAGACTAAGACCCTAATTAGTTTTTTGATAGAGCATGTAGTCCTAATCTCTCATTATTGGACTCATTAGTGTGCGGAGCCAAATTAGTCTCCAAACAGCTCTGGTTAGTGAAATGCATATACAAAAGATTTTCATTCTCATGAGCTGTGGAAAAAAAAGTTACATGAGCTAGCGATTTTATTTCGTACCCCCAACTGGATGAAATAAGTAAATTAGACATTTCCAAAATTACTCTTTTTTTTTTTAAAATTTATATATTTATATTATCTATCGATAGAGGGACAAATGTTACGATAGAAATATTCGATGGACTTATTTTATAAGAAGAAAGGACAATGATGTTGGGTGGGTGCGCCTACTTCCTTTTATAGATTAATATTTATCGAACTCAACTGGTTCTTATGGTCAGTGAAAAAAGATATAATCTTTTTTGTTGGACAAAAATTTCAAAACCAAATCGTGAAAAAGTTGTGGAAGCAGTGGACTCAAATGATATACAATACAGTATACATAAAAATTTCGTACATATCGTCGACCATCTAAAAAAAAAAAAAAAATGTAGATTAATATTCTTGTTTGTATGCCTTGCGTTGGACTCATGTTTTGTCTCAACAAAGAAGAATTAGTGGCAGTGTTAAACTAACTAAATGTGAAGGGCTGTTACTGAATGAAGGACAAATATCCAGTTTGGATTCACTGGATGTCAGCAAAGCAAGGAAGGGATATGTCATGGACGAGAGAGAGAGAGAGAGAGAGAGAGAGAGAGAGAGAGAGGAGGGAGATTTATCAGGAGAAATCACAATAGGAGTCTCACCATGCATGCATCTTTCGAAATGGACTTCTATACATAATGTGAATTTTTTTTTTAAACTAAATTGAAGTAAATATAAAAAAGACATATTGTTGTCACCTAAAATTGAATTAATGAACTCTAGTATGTAAGTTAATGTGATAACAAATAAGTACATGAGTTAAGAGTAACCTATAGTATAACATAATTAGATACGTTCATGTTGGTATCTTTTTAGTCTTTGGGTCCTGAATTGTCATCCAGTCTGTCCTGGACTAGAACGGCCCTGCGGTTCGATATCGAGAAATTGAAGCTCCGGAACAGTTCACCCCGCCCTTAGTGATGTTTTGGGTACAAAATATGACGGGTCCAAATCATGTCATCGCTACTCCTATGGGCTATAAACGATTCCATGAACATGACATAAACTTAGATCTTCGGGAATATGGCATGGTCATGCAATGGACATGGATACCATGGGCTTTTCTTATGTCCGCACATTGTGGGATAGGTCTACTCTGTTAGTTTTTGGCCCATATATTTTAACATGGGCTGTTAATATTTGAATATATTTTTTAAAACAACATCGAGAAATAAAAATATACAATCGTTGCACTAACTTTACTAATATCTTTCTCTAATATATTATTAGTACATCACTTTTTTGTGGGTTTATAAAGTTTTACATGATGGACTCCTATAAGCTCTAATTAACAATTATATCTATAAAAAAAAGTACTAGTATCAACTTTTCTCTCTCTCTCTCTCTCTCTTGCATCATCGGAATCGTAGCTGATCATGAAACTGTGTCATCCAACCGTCCTTCAGCCTTATACATAGTCTCTGTAATTTCTTAGTAGCAAAGAAATATTATCTAAATATTATAATAAAAAAATTATCTACGTTTATTTTATAATTATTATGATGGTTGGTTGTTGAGCATTATTCTACATAAATTTATATTTTATATACTATGGTCACTTATATATATATGTCTCACTAACAAACAATTTTGTATACATTATAACAAATCATAAACATGTGACATATATCTGTAACCATGTCCGAGGAGTCAATATATATTAGTCAAATCAAAACAAGATCTCATCAATTTAATAGAAAATGAGCAAAAAAAAAAAAAAAAATGAAAATATCAACGAATTTATGCATGTATAAACACTAGTCATAATTATCTAGTTAGAATAAGGGTCCGTTTGGTTTACCGGATTGGACAACATAATTGACATTACATTGTTATTCTAATTTGGATGTTTGGTTGGAAACTTTTTTTTCTTGATGTAATATAATCGCGATTACAAACTTGATTATATTGCATCACTTTCTATTCAAATTATTACATCACAAAACCTATGTAATCCAAATTATATTACATCCTCAAATTCTAAATTCTAAATTTATCCTTGTAACAAATATCAACCCGTTTTGTGATGAGATAAAATAAAATGGAAGAGAAGAGAAGTTAAGAGAGAGAGAGAACACACACAAGATTTACCGAGGTTCAGCTCAATTTGAGCCTATGTCCTCCGTCCGCCCCTTCTTCACAGTTTTCACTATAATCAAATGAAAGATTACAAGGATCTTCTCTCAACTTGGTACAACTTAACTTGAGGATCACTTTCTCTCACAAACTCACTTGAGGTGGATTACAAGTGTGAGGATTACAAGTTGTGTATTATTTTTCTTGTTACCTGTTGTGTTCAACCTTCACCATCTCCCCTCTATTTATAGGGAGGATATGCCTCTTGGGTACATCACATTCGTTGCATGGAGAAGTCCAAAGGGAAGATTCGCTCCTTCTCCTAAGATTTGTTCATCTATCACCAATGTTATATGCAAGCTGAATGCATGCAGAATATGAATAGATAGGCTATCTCATATGGTCATAACTTCTTCAATACACCTTCAAATGACCTGGTTCAAAGCCTGGATGAAAGAGAAGACTTTTCTCAACAACTTTTGTATTGAAGACCGAGCCAAATAATGATTGCAACAGCTTCGAAATAGCCTTCCAAAACTGAATCTTGTTACAGAAACTGCATCAAAAAAAAATGGCTAAGTACTTGGCCGAACCCAACCATGGATGACCGATTTCCATGAATTAAATTTATGTTTATTCATCGTAGGGATGTACCCGTTCCCATCAAAACCCCCAGCTGGAAATTCCAAACAAGGGACTGGTATCATTCAACCCAACAGAACAAATGCGTGTTTTTCTGTTGAATCATCTTATATACAAGTGGTTTTTCTGTTGAATCATCATTTGAAACTATACAAATTATATATTATGTTTTACTAGTATATACGTACGTGCGTTGCACGTATTTTATATTACTAAAACAATAGTTTACTAAAAGAGCAACCGACAATTTCTTAATTTTATTATAGGTGGAAATATAATAGGCAGGAGCATGAAAGTTGGGAGAAATTAAATGACGGAAATATGAAAGATTTCTCTTATCTCCTGGGTTCATGTGCCTACTTTGCATGCATTCTTTACTAACTTTTGTTTTATTCTCTAAACTAGCTACTTTGCATGCATGCTTTATTAACTTTTGTTTTATTCTCCAAACTACCTACTTTGCATGCATGCATATCTTTGTTTTATTAACTATCATTTCCCAAGTTGCCTCATGCATGCATACATACATTTAATACGTATTTAATTATTGTTTTTAATTACTTAGATATCCTTATCAATGTTAATACATATTGAAATGTAATGAAGGATATTTTTGGAACGAAAAACTTTCACGGTGAAGCCTAGTTTTGACATTATATAGTAGAATAGATTTATGTATGAAGTCCATGTGCATACAGAATACTAGATACTAAGCGTATCATTAGAGTAAAATTGATGGGTTCAATTTGAATTGCTTCATCTACAAAACCAGATATCCAGAATTGGAAGACTCATGGCAAGAAGGTTAAACTACAGAGCAGGTTTCTCCATCGACGAACTAACTTGCATTAAATACACCATTTTTGTTCTTTTCTTATATATGGTCGTGCAATAAAAATCACTGATACCGGTGCATGTTATAAATTTGACTGCTGCTCTGTTAAATTTGGATCAGCGCATTCAGTTATTATTATTCCTATTTTTGAATCATTATTAAACCTGAGACTCCTTTTCACTTCAGGTACTTTCATCCTCTTTCTGCATTATTTACCATGATTGTGGATAATGTTGATCAAGAATCACGAAATAATACAGAAACAACTGTTTTCATATGATGATGTGTTGCTCCTACTCTTCAGTGATTACAATTAAATGACTGGTGCACAGTTGTTTCATTGATCTTGGTACAAAACAACAACAGAGCCTTTATCCCACATTTTTGGATTGATCTTGGAGGTAGGCTTTGAAATTGATGAATTAAGTTAGAGATATTCAATTGAATGGCTGTAAATTGTTGGAAGGTTTATAATGGCTGTTTTCTTGATGGATAAGCTCCTAAATTAATGGTATGGAAATTAGTCATCTCATTATTGATCAAGGGAAAGTGATTGCCATACCTTAATATTTATCGAGATCCTCTTCGATTATGAGGTGAATTCTATTTACATAAGTATATTCCTATAAATTCACGTTAATCTGTTACTAGGAGGAGCAAGAACCAACTAATAATTACTCAAATCAAAGAATATCGTTTTTATTTTTGTTTTATAAAGAATAAAACATGCACAAAGTCTTTGGATTAGAAGACTTCCAATCCAAAGAGCACCCCTGCATGCTCCTTCCCCCCTTCTTTCAAACCGAACACCTCCTTCATCCTCAAGAAGGACTGCCAGGTCAGCAGGCTATCGGATCCCGCCTGGTGCGACTTACCCGCAACCCGCTCCACCCGCAGCGTGCCCGCAACCCGCTCCAGCCCGCCGAACAGCCCACCGCAGTGCCTCAGCACGCACTTGACGTCCAAAATGCCCTTCTCTCCGAAGTAAAACCCGACGGAGCTCATGAAGTCGCCCAAGCTATGCGGCAGTTTCCGGCGAGTCAGGATCTTGATCAGATACGCGAAGTCGTAAGCGCCGTGGAAAGTGATCCAGTTCACGGAAGTGGCAGCAGCAGCAGCAGCACCGGTAGTGCCGTTGGACAGCAGTCCCGACCGCATCAGAAGCGCCGCGAACTTGCGGGAGTCGATCCCGAACGCGGCGTTCTTCTCGAAGTCGATCCCGTTGGCCATCAGCAGCTGTATGGAGTCGGGGGCGCAGCGGTCGCGGAAGATGTTGAAGTCCGAGAAGTTGAACTCCCAGATGTAGGCGGACTTGTTGGATCCCAGGTTCGGGAGGTTGCCGTTGGAATCGGACAGGGTCAGGCCGAGCTGGATGAGGTTGAGCGAGTCCACGTTGTACTTGAGCAGGGAGTAGCGGTCGGAGGGGGAGAGGAGGCTGTTGTGCTTGTGCGAACGGTAGATGACACCGGGGAACTCGGTGTCCATGGAGACGAAGGGGTAGCGGCGGACGCAGCTGCGGATCAGCTTGAACTCGGACTCGAGGTTGTGCGCCCATACTGATCGGATCTTGATGTTGGGTTTCCGGCTCTCGGTAGGCATGGTTTGATCTTGACCACCTTCTTCTTCTTCTTCTTCTTCTTCAATGTACTTCTTTGTCATTACTGTGAGGTTTTAGCTATTGGTATATATAATAAGAGCTAGGGAGAGAATTACAGAGGGGATGTTTCTAGGAATAAGAAAGTATGACGGTGGCTTGTTAGTATTTGGACTTCCCCAGTAATGTGGAAACCGTGTTCTATTAAGCAACCCTTCCTATATCAGTAATCAGTCTGTGTGTGCTGAAGACCATGTCCGGTCCAAATTGGCTCCTCCTGTCCTCTAAACAGTAGCCCCACCCCACCCACCAACACCTACACCTACACCTACACCATGTCAACTGTATCTAAATCATTGGGAGCAGTTATAATAATAAAAAATATTTAATTTTAGCAAATATTTCTATCTAAAATATTAAAACTAGCACATACCTCCACTTAAAAAAGATAACAAATATTTTTAAAATAAAAAAATTCGATTAAAAAAGTGGAGGCATATCATAAAGTTGTAATTGCGCTGTAAAAAAAATAGAGATATTTGCTATTTTTTTTAGTGGGGTATATGCTAGTTTTAACCAAAAAAAAAAAAATTGTACATTTGCTAAAATGTTCCTTATAAAAATTGTAATTGTCAAAGAACCTTTGATAATGTTCATAGGTTTTCAAGAAGAATTATCAAAATTATCATCAATTTATTACAATATTTAAAAATTAAATTTATGTCTTTTCTTATAAGTTGAAAATAATTTTGGTAATTCACTTTGAAAAAATTTATAGACATTGTAAAAGTTTCCTTAATAATTACAATCACCTATAATAATAGGTCTAATATACCAATCTCTACTAATATAATATGGTTTAAAAACGACTCAAAAAACGAGCCATTTAAGCAATATGTATATCATCCATTAATTAATAATAAAAATTTATAACTACCATGTATGTATCGTCTCACATAGTTAAGAAAATAAAATAAAACTAAAACTAAAATCTTCTAACTACCTTAATATATAACAAGTCCTACAATATATTAAAAAAAATTAAATTATATTTAAACTAAGTACTTAGTATTATCTAACTAAATACATATCTAAATTCTAAAAAACATATTTATAACAAATTTTAATTAAAATATATTCAAATTATATTTAAAATAAAATAAAATAAAATTTTATTTTATTTATTTTTTAATAATATTATAAAAAGATTGGACGTGAGTTCAAGTTGCTAGCTTTTGATAAGGGCATGTTTGGTTCGCTGAAAGTGATATGAAACTGCACAAAAATATGCAATTGTCCGGAACTTATTCGAGTTCAAGCGTTTGGTTGAACCCTTCAAAATTTTCTTGAACTCATTGAAGTGACGGATCGCAGTTCCTGTCCCCCCGCTTTTTGATCACTTTCACCTCCTTAATTTTTTCAAGGAACTCATAAGAAAAGTGTGACAGAAAAGTGGATAGAAACTGCCCGAAGTGAGTTCACCGACCGATGGAGAGGGTGATGGCGGAGGCGGCGCTGGAGACCTCCGCACGCAGCAGTTCCGGATCCTTGCGAGGCATCCGTCTTCTTTGTCGAATACGACAGAGGTTGGGGCGTCCTCCCAGTCGTCGATGGCGGAGGTCGGGACGTCCAACCGTGAGCTCCGGGAAGGAGAAGGGGAGGAGATGGGTATATATAGAGAGAGAGAATTGATGATGCTCCGGAGAAGAAGAATAGTAGAGAGAGAGAGAGAGAGAGATTATAGATTATGAGTACAGAGCAAGAGATTATAGATATATTCGTTCAATTTAGCTGCTCTTATTTGTTTAATTAATTTAATTTATTTAATAAAAGTGTTTAATTTGTACACACACACAGAGAGAGAGATATTATAGATTAAAAGTGTTTAATTATGATATGTTTAATTATAGTTATGTTATGGCAATTAATATAATAATGATATGTTTAATTATGATAAGTGTTTTAAATGGATTTAAAAGATTTTTGAATTTTAATTCAATAAAAATCTAATTAAATTTTTATATGTTTAATTATGGTAATTAATTTAATTATAATAATTAATTTAATTTGTCTTCAATATATTTTTGTTCATTTATGAGAAATTATTATTTTTATTTTAGAAATTCTACATTCATTAATTATTTTTTCTTCAATCAACAATTCAAACAAATTTAGGGATAATCCTATCTAGAGTTATCATACCTACAATCAACATCCACTTTAAACAACTATTCAAACAACGTAACTCATTTTTTCTCCACTTTCAACAACTATCCAAACACCGGAACTTTTTTTTTCCTCTACTTTCATATTTTTCAATTATACCAATCAAACAACTTTTGGAAAGTCAAAATTTATGCGCACGCAAATTTCGTTTTTCTACTTTCGCACTTTCAAATACTTTCGTGCAACCAAATAGTCCGAAAGGAACAGTCATTCGTAAACAATATAGAATTTTTAAGCTGCGTAGGACTAGAGACAGTACAGTTGGAGTGGGTTCGGGTATGATATGTGTTTTAAAATAATGGGTCAAGTTTTTTATTTAGAAAATTGTAATTGTCAAAAAATTATTTACAATATCCAAGAATTTTTAGGATAAATTTTTAGAATTATTCTTAATTTATAAGTAAAGCTATAAATTTTGTTTAAAAAATTATAATAAATATAAAATTGTTTTGGTAATTTATTTTAAAAATACTTGGATATTGTAAAGACCTTCTGCAATTACAATTCCCTTTATTTATGACGTAATTAATGGTTAATTATTGTAATACAACGTACGTGATTCCAGAGCTTTCTTAGCATACTCTTGGAGATAGCTTCTTGCTTGGTCAAGAGTTTTGTATGTGGACTAATCATTTGGGCACAGAAATTTTTTCTCAAAATTTAAGAAAACTTTGAATATTGAACTTGAAAACTCTAGTTAAAAAGTGATATATTTGTTATAAAATATTAAATAAATAATACAATACAAGGAGTTATAAAATATTAAGTATATAATACAATACATATATTTATATAATATAAAATAAAATAAAAAAAATTCAGCTCCTAACCTAATTAGGTGGGTTCACCCTGGCTAAGACATAAAAAAGAGTAATATTTAGACTTTGGGTCTCGAAAAAGTTATAAAATATATATATCGGTCTTCATAATCGATATAATTAGTATTTGGGTCAATGAGTGACTCGTTATTTATGTACACAGATGATGAAAGAGTCACTCCAGTACAAAAAAAGAAAAGAAATTATAGTATGTATACATATCTACTATCAGATAGATACAATGATTTTTTAAAACACACAACCCAGTCAATCATTGCAGGGACGGATCTAGACGACTTGGGGGGGGGGGGGGCGCTCCAGCCCACCCCAAACTTTTTGTTTTTGCATTTATTTTTTATTTTTTTATATGGGTAAGTCCACCTCTAGTCAATTTCAATCCATTATAGTCCACCCTATCTTCAATTTCTGGATCCGCACATGAATCGTTAGTCCAATATTCAAATGCTAATTACTTAAACAGTTAAACTTAAATACAAAATTTATAACTTGGACCCAAAAGCCCAAAAAAAATTACACAGAACCACATGTCCATATTAAATAAGATTTAAGCAAATTACCATTAAATCAATTTAAGAGCGCCGCGCCAATTATAATAGCGTTATAATATTGGATTAATCATTTCATAACCCTCAGTTGTTCCCCAAACTGGTCACTAATTAGCAACAAAAGCCAGTCACACCTTATCCCCATAGATCTTCTCACCTTATGACATACCACAAATTACTCTCAAATGGAACAAAAATTGTTGGAATGTAATTAGAAAGAATATTGCAAGATTATTCTCATTTATTCTGGAAAGGAATTAGTTATTAGAATAATCTAGAGTTCAATGGTTGTGCTACTACTGCCTCTAGCGTCCGGCAGAAGTGTATTTTTAAATTATATAAAGAATTCTATTTTTTTTTAAAATCTAAAATAGACTGGTTTTGAATCTAACATCTTTTTGACATTTTAATTTCTGCATATAATTAGACTTGTTCACAACGTCAAAAATAATAGTGAAAAGAAGAGTATTTCACCGTTCATTCTTTCCATATATAAAATAAGACTTAACAAGTATCACCTTATCGTGATATTTATATTAATCAATATTTTAATGTAAAGAATAAATAATAATTTAGTACATCTTTCACCAGTTGCATTAAATTTGGTCTAAGTTTATCCTTAAAGAAGATTCGGATATGAAAAGTTTTTTTTTTTTAAACGCAAAAAAAAGTTTGTTAGATTGTTCAATTTTTTTTATTTATTTACAAGTTTGTCATTAAAAAAAAATTGTTAAAGATTGTCCACTACATAGTATAAAAGGTCAAATTATTTTTTCTTTTTTTCTCTCCAAATTTTCAAATATTTTTCTTAATCCATGTTCATGTCTAAATTGTATCTACTAGTAACTACATTTTTTTTTTTATGTTTACTGTACATTTTGGACGATTTTTTGAAGTTTCAAACACATTTAGGATTTTGAATTTTGAAAATTCGTTCACAGTCGTGACGGTAACGATTTTGGACTGTCAACTTTTTTGACAGTTCTGTCTATAGTCATGACTGTCAAATATTTTGACAGTCTTTCTAAACTATTAATTTTTTTGACCATGTTGTTCAATAAATATCAAATTTTATTTAAAACTGTTACATTTTTTAACAGTCTATTCAATTGGTACATTGTCAAAAAATTTGACTGTTCCAAATATTTAACACATCTAAGCTAATTAGAGAACACATTCAGCTAGACATTGAAATACGCTGACTTGCTAAGTGCTTCCTATCTAATTAGAGAACATGCACATCTATCCAGCCTTTGAAATATAATTGTGGTGCTGGTGCATAACCTTAATTGTCAATATATTTGCTTTTTTTTTGTTTAATTGGAATTTGATATCCTCAACTATCACAATTGTTCAACTTAATACCACTAACTTAATATCTTATCTTAACTAATATTTTTAACATGATATCAAAAATTTTATTTATTCCTAAACTACCTCCCATACCTCCCACCCCACCGACTGCTTCTCCGGCAGCCACTCCCCCACCCCTCCGGCGACACCCCCCAGCTCGCCCCCAGCGACCACCCCCGACAACCACCCTCCTACCCGTCCCGGCGACTCCCCCCCCCCCCCCCCCCCCCCAACCAGCCCCGGCGATCCCCTCCTACTCGCGCCGCATGTCCGCCCACCCGCATCGCACGCCATGTAATGCCCCGCCTCCAACGAATGGAACACTTGTAACTTTGACTCGGTTGAGAATCGAGTCTCGAAAAAATCTTACCGTCAAATCAATCACGGACGAAATGCAATGAACCCTTCCAATAGATGGAACGACTTCTATTGAAATGAGTCCAAGAATTTTCGTTGGTTATTTTGCTGCTTGGTTTTGTGTTGCTTTGTGTTTTGTCTTGTTTTCGATGATTAGTTTTCATGATTCGCTTTTCTCGCTTGCGCATTTATTTCGAATCTAAGAGAAAGAGATAGAATGATGCTAACCATGTGTTGTTGCAATTTCAGTACGCATAACAAAGGAGTGGTCGTTGCGTAAGGCTTTTCCATCTTCTCGTTGATTTAATCGGTGAGTGGCTTTGGCCCTTCGATGAATCCTTTAGTTTGCACGCCGTAATTAAAAGAATCTCTAGTTCACTTGTGATGCCTATCTCTATGCTTAATGTATTCATAAGATAAGTTAAAAAGGAGGTAACTGTATGCTTGATACATAGGACTGTTGCATTGCTCGTTCAAATAAATATAACATGTCCCTTGATCACATGTTGTACCAATGAAAGAATGATAGATGGTTACGTGTCCCGTACATCTAATAAGAAGAAATGATGTATTGCATTTCCGTTGTTCTACTGTTGCATAGTAGTATTTTTGATTTGATAGAAGTGTATTCATGCATCGGTCTGGACAAACTTGTGCACAAGGGCGTACCCTCTCGTTCGGTTTCTGGGACACTGAAAATCGTTTGGCCTAGTAGAGGACAGGACACCCTGAGGCTTGAAGACCTCGTGATTAAGGAAGGATGTCAGTCTATTAGTGAGATAGGCTTGAACGTCCCAACTGCTAATCATGGATTTTCATGGACAATTATGTAGTTAGGTCGCATGGTAGGTCTACCTTCTTGCACACCTAATTTCTTGATGCCAAAGAGTCATAAATATCATACGTGTATGCAAATTATTGCTAACTTGTATGTCTGTTGCAGGGATAACCGCTCGACCGTGGGTACGATTTATCATATGCATAGTCTATATATTATTTATGTTTTCTTTGCATGAATTTTTAAAAAGAAACTAGACAATTAGAAAGATCACATAATAGTAATGCTAGCTTCACTTGTATACTTAGTGTGAATTTCTAAGTGAGTTTGGCCACTGTCGCTCATCAGTACATGTTGTAGTACCGACCCACGTTTGTGGACAAATCTTCATGTTTTGGTAGCGAAAGTTTGGCAAGCATTTTGAAGCATTAGGAGCGCATCATTTCAAGCGAAACTGTGCTCGTGCTGCTTCCCAAAGCCTTCCTCTCTAGTGTGGAAGCTCTTCTTCTGCTAGGTGTTTTGATTTGGCCCTACTAAAATGATATTATGCATGAACGTTGTGGCTAGTTTTGTGTTTGTAGAAAGAGTTATAAGCCATATGTGAGATATTTTGTAATCAGCCAAACAAGTACCTGGTAATCCAATCTTCAAGTATTCAATAAAGAAAGTATTTTGTGTTCCAATCAAATGTGTTCAATTTTGGTTCTCTGCATTTAAATTCCGTACTTTTCTATATGTATATTTTTGTTTAACTTGTGTTTTGTACATGTACTATGCCTTGTGCAAGTACAATTTAGACTTGTTCGACATCACATCCAAGCGATGACGATCGGTCCTTATGGAATCGGGACGTGACACGCCATCCCTGCAGCACGCGCATCCGTCCATCCTACACGCAGCCAGAGGGTAGGTGGGGGGGGGGGGGGGGGGGGGGAATGGGAGGGACAATTTGTCCCAAAAAAATTCATAATATCAAATTGGTATCTCTGAAAGTTGAGGATATCAAGTTAAAAAATAGTAATAAATGAGGGTATTAAGTCACAATTTAGTCCCTTTTTTTTTTCCAAATGATAAGATAGATCCAGCTATTGGGGATGTTTTAGCACAGTCATGGTCACTATTGACTTTGGGTTGAAGCCTCGATTTTTATTATTATTATTATTATTTTTTATATTAGGACTGTAGAAATTTTTTACGGTCTTTGATGTACTTAAAAAAAAAATTAAAAGTTTTTACAATCCATAATAAGTTTTTAGATGTCTTGAATAAAAATTTCTCAAAACTGGATTAGTTTTGATACTGTATTAGCTTCAATAAATTTTATAGTGTTCCGATAAATACTATAAAAAAAAAAAAAAAGGCTTTAGTCAAAACTTGAGTTTCGGTAGCTCGTGCAGTAGTGACATTGACATTTTAAACTTGAACAATATAAATATTTAATTATCATCATTTTTGAAGTTTAAATCACCAACATGGACTAGTTCAACAGTTCGACTACAAAACTCAAATAAGAATTCAAAATAATAACTTACAATATAGATATAATACATAATTTTTTCTATCATTAAAAGTGTACATATTTTACTCTTTACTTCCTGAAAAAAAAAATCAAGTGGTCATATTAATTCAACGATGGCTGAGTTTTAAAAATTAGGAACATGAGTTCCTCTAAGATTTTTGCTATCTCAACTATTGGAGCAGGTTAAAAATTCAGACATCATAAAAAACAATAATTATTATTATAAAAAAAAAATTAAGGTGAAACTTTGATCATAAAGATAGGATAAAATTTCGTATCTCTACTATTATAATACAACTTAGAAACGGTTCAAAAATGAACCGTCTAAGTCGTATGTATATCATCCATTATTTAATAAAAAATAAAAAATAGTTTAACTACTGTATATCTTATTTCTCACGTAGTTAAAAAAAAAAAAAATCTAAAATCACAAATACTTAATATTTAAATTAACTACATGGCATTATCTAATTAAACACATATTCAAAATTTTAAAAATATATATATATAACAAAAGATGATTAAACTATATTTAAAATAATATAATATAATAAAAAAATTTATATAATTTTTTAATAATATTATAAAAGAATTGTACAACGTACAACGCACGTGAATGTAGCTAAATTATTTTATAAGTTGTAGCAAAAGTGGTTGAGGATTGGGGGGACCTCTGGGTTTGAGTCCTTACAAATAGGAAGAATAAAAATTTCGGAAGATAACAGTTCATTTTTGTTCACCTATCAAAACTATAATTTGTGTTCATTCTCTACTAAAAAAATTGACACGTGTCAATTCAGCTAACATAAAAAACTACTTTGGGAGTGATTTTGTTCACCCACCAAAATGATTTTTACTTTCAATTTTATACATGTCAATTTTTTATTGGAGGATGAACAAATATCATAATTTTGATGGGTGAACAAAAATAACCGACAATTATTGTCCTACCTAATAAAAGCTCGCACCTTCGTATGGCTTATTTACAAAAGTATCATTCTAACTCGGAATAACCTCATTAAAAGAAAGTCGAGTGAACCCAAACGTCCGTGGACTTCTCCAATGTTCCGATGTCCGACTAATTTAGGAAGTGTGTAAGGACCTATCCAGAATTGATAAGTCACCCAATGTCCATAAAATCTCTCTATGGGATAGTTGGAGAGAGCGTACATTCAAGGACGAAATCATAATTTTAATTCAAGAACAGAACCAGAATTTAAATTTATCTTGGCCGTGAATTTTTTTGGAAAACTAACTTAGCATACAGAAACAAATACAAGCTAAACCTCTAGAGAGAGAATTGATTTAGCAAAATAATGCTTATATATATCTTTGTATGTACATAACTTACTATTTGTTTTTGAATTTTTTTGACTTTAGTCATACTTAATAATGTTAGAAAAATTGTCGTTTTCTTATTGAAAATTTTGTGAATAAAAAATAAAATAAACTGATGTTACCGGCCTTTGGGGAAGTTGTGCACGAAGCACTGTCCTAGGAAGTTGATTCGGGATCTGTGTACAGACGTTTCCCAAAGCTCCTAGTGGTAAAACCCCCGCACTACCGGTATCTCGTAGCCGCACACGACTCGGAGAGAACGACCAGGACTTAGCTCTGCCCAGAGCTTGTAGACGAGCGTAACGACGAAGATTGGACAGAATAGAATGTTGGCAGCAATTGTTTGAAGAAAATATTTTGATGATGCTTACAAAGAGAACCACTCATATATATATATATATATATATATATATATATATAAGAATCCATACACTATGTAACGGGCTGAATTATTTTTTATTAATTCAGCCGTTACACAGTCACAGAGGAATGAATCTGGACACAAAAGAATTAACGGTTCAAAATTAATTTTCTAACGTTCAGAAAATTAAATGAAAAAATAAGATGAGCAAAAATTTTTTTAGGGTCCCAGCCCGAACCCGAAGAGGAAATCGAATCGGCATTCGGCGCCCGCAGATGTGGGCGCGTACCCGCACCCGTTATGCGCACCGAACCGAACCGGGCGGCGGCGGTGGCGCGCGCATGTGACCCAAGGGGTTCCCCACACAACAACTTTAAGAAAGCAAAGAAGAGGAACTAATATATGTACACAAGGAGGAATTGGCCCATCCGATGTGGGACTAAAGAAAAGAAGGAAATTGAACTTTTGCTCAAGAAAAGCTAACAAATAAGTGGTATTTAGACTTACATTTTATTTTTAAATTTTTTTTTGACTTTAGTCCTATTTTTGTCAAAAAAGAAAAAAAAAATCATGAAAAATATTTAACGACGATCTTTCGTGACAAAATAAATATTTTTCTTGACAAAAGTGAAATTAAAGTCTAAAAAAATTTAAAAATGAGATATAAGTCTAAATATTACTTATTAAGTGAGGCTAAAGTTTAAATTATTTTTTTTTGGTTAATATCTTAAGAAGATACTAAGGTGTCAAAATATGCATGGATAAGTATGTCTGACCAACGCCAATATGCTTTACTAATATAATTATGCATATATTACAAAAAGCCATATAATAGTAAGGTGCCTCTTTCTTTTCCATAGAAACTTTTTTGTGGGAAAACAAAACCATCACAATGATATCTTATTTCTTACCATTTTAAGCATGGAAAAGTTGCATGAAATATTTTATGAATGAAACACTAAATGTTACACTACCAACACCTACATGAAAAAGAAAAAAAAAAGAAAAGAAAGAAAGAAAGGATTGGCCAAAAGTTTTATGCCCACCAATAGTTCGTCTATGCGTACAGTTGGCCCGAGAGATGTGTTTTATAAATTTTTTATTTTTTAAATATTATTTAATACTTAAAATTGTTTTTAAAATTTAATATGAGTAGTTAGATAATTACATATGGAAAAAAAATTAGAAAAAAATATTGTAGGCTATTTTCAAGATGTAAATTTTTTTAATAAATTTTGCTCTTATCAAGTAGTAAAAAATATAAAATTTATTGTTTGCACTTTTCTAACAGTAGGAATTGCGTGGAAGACACGTGCATAATAAGCTAGTAGAAAATTAATAACAAACAATCACAGAATAACTTGCTATAGTTATATTGTCCAACATCTGCTTATGGGCATGAGAAGCGATATGGAGAGGGAAGAATGAAGAGATCGAGACATGTTGGAAACGAAAGCGCGAAAATCGTTCCCCAAAGCAAGAAGTCCTGGGAAAGAACCGAGCAAAAGCATACAAATAAAAAAATGTTAAACACAAATCGCAGACACAAAATTTTTTAATTGAAAAATTCAAATAGAAAAAACCACGGGACCATCAGAGTCCAACCCTAAAAAGCCTTCACTAATAGAATAAGAAATGCACCGACTTCTTACAAACTTCTCACCGATCAAAACGGATCACCACAACTCTTTGGAATAGAAAATATATCACAGACAAACGAAGAACGAAGACGACGAGAAAAGAATTACTCGAAACTGATTTCACTTCGAAATAGCCTTAAATATCTTTCTCTCACCTTCCAATGTTGTAAAAACACTTTTGTCTCCTTTTGCAATATTTTTATAGATATGAGATATATTTTAGAACTAGGAGACACATAATACATATAGTCTCAAACCTACAACTAGTATTCATATTATATATAGGAATACTCAATCCAAATACATTGATATATTCCTATTATATGTAGGAATATCTAATCCAAATATAAATTCATTGACATATTCCTATTATATATAGGAATACACAATCCAAATATATTGAGGTATTCCTATTATATGTAGGAATATTCAATCAAACTTCAAAATATTTTTCACATAGGTTGAAAATCTCACACACTCCAACAAGACACTAAGAAAAAAAAAAACAATAAGATTTGCGTGTGGATCCGAAAAAGATTTATGTGATCTCAATTCTACCCATACGTGAGTATAATTTTTGGGAGCCATTCCAAAACCTATTTATGAAAATAAGAATGTTTTAAACTCTGATGTAAGAGCATAATTAGTAAGGTGATCATCTCACATTCTAAATTTTATATTTAAAATATAGGAGCACGTTTAGTAGATCTTATTTTTATTTTCAATTTCTAGATTTTGAGTCTCAACCAACCCATAAGAACTATAGGTTGGACCTCCCAATTTTTAGATTCTAGATTGTAGGAATCTATTTTGTAGAATAATAAGTCCCAATTTGAAGACCAACTTTCTAGATTTTAGATTTTACATTGTTATTATTTTTACATCAATTTTTGACCACACAATTTTGAAGATCAGAGCTCACTTTATCATTTCTAGTATTCTTATACAAATTCAACCATTTCTACATTTACCAATTTTGTTTTGAAATTTTGGATCCCAGCACTACCGGTGTCATCTACAGTTCGCGCAAGCACAACAGCCTCCTCTGACCGCTACTCCCTGCTCAAGTACAACGTCGACTCGCTCAACCTCATCCAGCTCGGCCTGACCCTGTCCGATTTAATATTCTTGACTTTTCTTTGACATCGATGGTGTACAAGTTTATGGTCAAGGAAATTGTCGGAAACATGAGTTGGCACAAGACGGAGATAAATGAAAACTTTACGGCATCTACAATTTATAGACGGATACGTATGAAATCTGAGAAGATATATCAACCTTGAGGAGAATAAACTGGTCGTCACAACAGACAGAGTAGACGTGAAGACGAAATCCTTATTGTGGTCAATGTAGCAGTAGAAACATGCGCCAGCATTGCCCCTAGCTCTAATCTCATGATATTAGTGGAAAAGCTATTCACGGTAGAAAAATTATCGAAAGAGTATACACTTGTGGTCTTGACTATGATTTTTCAAATGATTTACAATTCACACGTATAACATTGTTATCTCTGTCCTTATGTTACAAAGTATGTGACCCTTAACATAATAGTTGAATTGAAGAACAGGAGATTCAAATAGCTGAACCTAGGAATTTGTAATAAAGATTTTGTTGTATTATCTGTACTACTATACATTTTTGTTTCCAAATATATCTTTGCATATGTTTACTAATTAAAATTATTAATAAAAAGTTAAATAAGAACAGTTATATAATTACGGGAGCTATAATTTGGTTTTCCTAAATAGATCTTGCAGACAAGTATATTAATATATATAATAATAAATTTAGAATAATTAAGGCAACTGACTTTTAGTCTTCTTAGAAGGAAATATGGGGGGTTTAGTTTTTCCACATGTGGAAAAGTAAAACCCAAGATCCCATTTGATTTTTTTTTTTTTTTTTAATGTTAGTTGGGTGTGTTAATTAAAAAAAAAATTTGACGGTAATACCCTCAATGATCCCAACTGAATTTAAGTAATGAAAGGATATTTATGAAAAACTACACAAATTAAGATTCATATTCTTGTTTGAACCAAACATGGGAATCGAAAAATTAAATTTTCCGAACTACATATTTCCAACTTATCTAAACATTGGTACGAGAATGTTGATTAATTCATTTTCCATGAAAAATGATTCCTCGGAATACAAAATCTTTACCTAAACGTTATGTAAGAGACAAGAGAGATGAATTCTTAAGTGATTGAATCCTTCAATACTATAAATTATATATATATATATATATATATATATATATATATATATATAATAAAAATGGATATAAAAAATAAAAATGAGTATAAATTTTTTGTTTAACTAAATATTCGAATTAGATTGATAACGTTTGTTTAATCCTGCAAATCAAACGGACTCAAAGTAGACTTTCCGTCCGGACCACAAATAAGCTTGACGACTAAGTGGACTTTTCCGCCGCCGCATAAAACAGCATATAGTTCACTTGTTCAGAAGATCTTGACCCATATGCATGCATGGGTGGGTATAAGCTTATGGGTAGGTAGGTCTTTAGCCGTCTTGACCCATATGGTATGGTCAGTGGACCAAAATATTAAAAAGAAAAAAAAAATCCTAAATAAGTTATAATTATGAATCCAGCACGTTCTCAATGTTTCCACGCTTGGAAAGTTCAAATTCAAATGCAGAGCCCCCGTCAACCCAACCCAACCCAACCCAACCCAATCAATAAGTTTCCTTTTATGTTCTCTGTCCTATTGACCGCCTCTAACCCCATATATAGGCAATATAGAAGAAGAAGAAGAAGAAGAAGAAGAAGAAGAATAAGAGAAGGAGAGCAACCATGCCTTGTAAAAAAGCGGACATCAAAATCCGATCGGTATGGGCGCACAACCTCGAATCCGAGTTCGAGCTGATCAGCGGCTGCGTCCGCCGCTACCCCTTCGCCTCCCTGGACACCGAGTTCCCCGGCGTCATCCACCGTCCCGGCAAGCACCCCAGCCTCCTCTCCCCCCCCGACCGCTACTCGCTGCTCAAGTCCAACGTCGACTCCCTCAACCTCGTCCAACTGGGACTCACCCTGTCCGACTCAACCGGCGATCTCCCCGACCTCGGATCCGATAACTCGGAGATCCGTTACGTCTGGGAGTTCAACTTCTCCGACTTCGACATCCGTCGCGACCGCTACGCCCGCGACTCTATAGAGCTGCTGAAGACCAACGGGATCGACTTCGAGAAGAACGCCGAGGAGGGCGTCGACTCTCGCGTGTTCGCGAAACTTCTGATGCGGTCGACCTTGCTCTTCAACGATTCGGTGAACTGGATCACTTTCCACAGCGCCTACGACTTCGGATACGTCATCAAGATCTTGACCGGCCAGAAACTGCCGAATACTTTACGGAATTTTATGAGCTATGTTGCCTTTTACTTTGGGGACAAGGGTTTCTTGGATATCAAGTATATGATGAGGTACTGTGGTGGATTGTTTGGCGGGTTGGAACGGGTTGCGGGCACGCTGCGGGTGGAGCGGGTGGCGGGTAAGTGCCACCAGGCGGGATCCGATAGCCTGCTGACATGGCATTCCTTTTTGAGGATGAAGGAGGTGTTCGGTTTGAGGGATGGGGGTAGGGAGTTCGCTGGGGTGCTATTTGGTTTCGAAGTCTTCTGATGTAGCGCTCTGCCTCTCTCTCTCTCTCTCTCTCTCTGCTTATTGCCGGTAAATAAATAAATTGGTTTTTCTTCTTAATTCATTATCTTCTACTTAATGCGGGTTCAAAAGTGAGCGGTCCAGCCTCGGTTAATTCTCTAACCTAATTAATTTTGTTTTTTAAATATCAAAAATTTCTAAAATTCTACCTAATTTAAATTTCTATATAATTTAAACTATTTTAATATATTTAAACATTATCTAAATATATATCAAATATTCTAAAATAAATATTTCTAACAATTTTTAATTAAAACTATTTTATTATAATTTTAATTTCTATCTAATTATTTAATTATAACATTTAACTATATCATGAAAAATAAAATTTACGTGAATAGTTTAATTTATGTGTATTTTGTGTATAGGAACTTTATTATCCGCATTAACTACACAAACCAAACTAAAAACATAAACGTAAGAATTTTAGATGGAAAATTCAATAGATAAAAGATTCAAGTTGAGAAAATAGATAAAAAATTTCAAGTAGAGAAAACAAAAACCTTGTTAAAGAAAGAAAATTATTTATTTATTCTTTAATTTTCAAAACAACTTTACTATCTGGCACCCGTGCGACAAAGGAGGACGGCATGGCAGGAGAGGACGACGGTGGCACAGCTTTTCTCGGTCGCGCAGCCAAACTGAGTATTCGTTTCCAAAATTGTAATTCCTTCCAGGAAAAGTAAGTGCACTGCATCTGTCTGGCTGCGATCATTGTCGTATTAACTAGCAATACCCTGAATGTGTGTAACTAATCATACAGAATCCAAATTTCTGCGTCTGCTTCAGTAACGAACCAATATAGTTGCTCCTTTTAGTTTTACATACCAATCAAACCAACTACCGCTCGATGTTTGACCTCGCGACATAGCTGTGCAAGACCACCCCACCCAAACTGACTCATTCCAAGCAATGTAGCAATATCCACACGCACCTAATTGTTCTCTAAAATTAATGGCATTCATCTTAAGAAGAAACACACTATTAGGAGCCTGAGTCAAAGAATAGCGAGTCAGCAAGCACCAGCAACAATGACATCTTCTAGAGAGGAAACTGACTCATTCAAGGATCTAACAATAATTGATGAACCCCACAAAGTACTTGCAAACATCAAAAATATAAAGGCCAGTAATATAAATGTAATTTATCATAAAAGAGAACAATCATTGATCAGACTTCATAAGAAAGTCTTGACAAGAAATAAAGCATGCACAGTTCACACACACACACACACACACACACACACGTAGCATGCACAGTTCTCTTTTGGCCCAACTCGTGAACTATTTTCTTCCGTTCTGCTATGTCAATGGATTATAGATTAATAATGTCAATACCATGAACACAAATACTGGGTAATCATGAATGTCTTGAAAATTTTACATTGCGTACCTTCTCAAGACAATTGACCAAGCTGGCATCTTAGTTATAAAATGTAGAGAAGAAACTAAACAAGCCCAGCAGGAAGTTACAAATTGAGGACCAATCGGTACACAAATATATTCTTTTCATTTAGTATCTCAAGAAGCAGTATGTGAAATTACATGTGCAATATGATTTAGTCCTTCGAAAAAATTACACAAGGACCAATCATAACCTACCACATCTCTATGCAAGAAGCTTGAACTGTGTTGATTCCAAGAATGAAGGAATGAAGCATTGTGTTGTTTGAGGGGCATAGAAACGAGTACAGAAGTATCATCCGCAAGCTACAACGTCTCTATGGAAGAATCTTGGGTATGTGCCGGTCCAAACAAAAAGGAATGCAGTACACACAACTTCTCGAGCACCATGTCCTATAGATGAGGTAAAAAGGAGACTCATTCAGGCAAGCATAACAGCTGTACAAATTCAACTAGGTTGGACCATTCATATAACATAGCCATACTGCTGAGCCAACTATTAAGAGTCGTCAGTAATTTAGTCATCTCATATGGTAACAAATTTTCACCAAAATTTGTTGAAGTATCATTTCTTTTCTTACTCTTGAAAAACTAAGAAGATTGGAGTTGCATGTACCTACTGCAACTCCAGTTGCAATTACTGCTTTTCAATATCATGCGCATAAATTTGCATCAAAAGCTTTCACGGCCCATCTCATGTTATTGTGTGGCAGGTTGACAGACACACGGACTCACAAGCATTTGAGCGTACGTGCAGACAGGAAAAAGAAATGGTGGCATACATAGGTTATTCTCTTTCCTGATCTGATAAAAAAGGAAAACATAGTTGAACAACATTCTTTTGATAACAATGATAATAGCAATTTAGAAAGAAAATAGTAACAAGAAAATTGTATTCTTACATGTTACTGGCAGCTCGGGAAATAATATGGAGTAAAGTTGAAAAGACATGGGTGATCAGTCCCTTTCTGCATCCAAATGTCAAAAGGAAGAACTCCAGAAATACAAAAACTTATATAATACTATATATGAAAATAATAAAAACTTCCACTTTGGAGTTTGGACCAATTTTGATCCAAAGTGGCATAATCGACATTAATTTCAATTCAGTTTTTTGAGTTTTCAGAGTTTTAGAATTTTGGTTTTGAGTTTTGGATTCCCCAACTGCTAATTGCCATGTAGCAGAGTGATCAATATGAACGTAGTTTGTAATTAAAGCCACAATTATAATTGTTGGTATATTAGAATGTATTAGAGGATTTTATGTAAGATGGAGGGTTGTAAGGCTATATATATATATATATATATATATATAGCCAAGAGGTTATCAATAAGATGATAACTCCAAAATATTCTACATGGTATCAGAGCACAAACCCTAGCCGCCACCACCGTTGCCGCGCCACTACCACCGCCGCGCCGCTCGCCCACCACCACACTTCCACCACCACACTTCTGCCACCACCGCGAAGCCGCGACTCCTGCGGAACCCGCATGAGCCTTCTGCCGCGGTTCCCGGCGTTTCCCGCGGGTCGTTCCGGACGTTGACATCGAAGGCATAGATCCGATGGGGGAGAGGCATGATCGGGTCTAGGAGAGGACGAAGAGGACGAACGTGAATCGTGGGACGGGTGTGAGGTGATCGGAGAAGAGGAGGATCGATGGAGGAGATCATCAAAAAGTTGGACCATGTGGAGGTCGCAACGTTGATGAAGCTGATGAAACTGTCGGCTGGTGAGAGCGCGACACGAACACCGGCGAAGTTGGAGCTTCCCTCCATCGATCTGAAGCTTGATGGACCGGCCACCTACCTGAGTTGGTCACGACGGGTGAGGAGAACCCTCACAGGGAAGAATCTGGAGGGTTTCTTGTCAGGAGAGAAGACAGAGCCAGATGAGGGCTCGACAGGACGCGACGAGTGAAAGTCCATTCATATGGTGATATACATTTGGCTCTTCGATTCTTTAGTCCAGTCGATCGCCGCCACAGTGGATGACCTTGAGATGACGAATGACGTGTGGGAGAAGTTGAGAAAGACCTACGATGATGTGAAAAATAACTTGAGGGTTTTTCATATCAAGGGGGAGATCGACGACACCGTACAGGGGAGAAGACGGTGCAGAAGTATGCCACGGAGTTAGAGCGTCTTTGGTTGGATTACGATTACTTCTAAGATCGGACGAGCTGCGAGGACCCGAAGTGTAAGGAGAGACAGGTATGTCTGCAGGAGAGGACGATAAAGCTTCTTAAGGGACTAGCCGCAGTGTTTGCTCAGAGAACAGCACTACTTCTAGCCCAACCGAAGATCCCTACACTTGAGGAGGCTATCTCGGCCATGATCCAGGAGGAGACTCGCATCAAGCTGCAGGCAGGGACAGGTGATCCTCCTGAAGTGAAGTCAGCACTGGCGGTTGCCAATTCAGGCGGCACAGGACCTAAGGGAGACCCCCGACAGTACTACAACTGCAGGAAGGTGGACCATCTGAGATATGCTTGCACCAAACCACCCAAGGAGGGAGATTCAGGTGATGGACGTGGACAGTTAGGAGGACGTGGCCGTGGTCATAGGGGTCGACGGGGTGGTCGAGGATGTTATCGGACAAACCTGCTGGTAGCATAAGGCGAGGAGGGAACTGATGGTGCCTATACTGAGGAGGATCAGGCACTGCTGGACATGCTGGAGGTACTCAGGAGAAAGCAGAGAGCGTCAAGCGATGGAGACAGGAGGAGTGGGACCGAGGAGGCGTCTATCTCAGTCTTCGCCAGAGGCAACGCTGCCATGTAAGCTCATCCATCGGAAGGTACTGACAACTCACTCGCCCTTGCATCTATGTCTTCCCTTAAATCGTCGGACTGGATTGTCGATTTGGATGCGTCTCGACACCGGACAGGGAATGCTAGTGAGTTCTCTTCCTACACTCACCTAGCATCGACGGACAACATTCAAACAGCCGATGGTACTTTCCAGCCAGTGGTCGGTAAGGGTACTGTCGATTGTACAGGTTTAGTAAAATTATCCAATATTTTGCATGCTCCTTTTCCAGTCAGTCTTTTGTCCATTAGTTCTATAATCTTCCAACTAAAATGTATTCTCTTTTGATATTCCTAAGTGATCTTCCAGGAGAAGGAGACGGGACGAAGACTTGGGATGGCACTTGGCATGATGGACTGTGGTACCTGGATCGGGAAGTGCTGGATTCGGCATTGGTGTCTGTGGCAGAGAGGGCAGGAATGGGAGGACCGAAGATGAGTGTCGAGGATACACTGATACTCCACCACATGCGGTTGGAGCACTCCTTTTTTGGTATTTTGAGTAGGTTGTATCCATCTATTTATGAGAAAGCAAATAAGGAGAAACTAGTATGTGATGGATGTGATTTAGGCAAACTTACAGAAGCTCATATGTTAGTATGGGCCATAGGAGCTCTTCTGTTTTTGATATTATACATTCTGATGTTTGGGACCGTGGACCACAACTACTATGAATGGTTACAAGTATTTCGTTTCTTTTATTGATTGTTCCTTTCGTGTCACCTGGCTGTATTTGATGAAGAATAAGAGTGATGTCTTTGCCTGTTTTCGGAACTTTTATAAACATGTCCAGACTCAGTACAGAACAGTGGTGAAGGTACTGAGGTCTGACAATGGGACAGTATACCAACAAAGCACTTAAGGAATACTTGTCAGCCCAAGGAATACAGCATCAGACCACCTGTGCATAAACACCAGCACAGAATGGAGTGACAGAAAGGAAGAACAGGCACCTTCTGGAGGTGGCAAGGAGCATGATGATCGCCATGAATATCCCACAGAGTCTGTGGGTGCATGCAGTGTTGACAGCAGCTCAACTGATCAACATGATGCCCTCGAAAGTACTGGGATGAAAGTCTCCATGTGAGATATTGCAAGAAAATAATAGTGGGATACTCCCGCTGAAGGTGTTTGGCTACGTATGTTTTGTGAAGGACAACAGACCGTATGTTGGAAACATTGACCCTAGAACAGTCAAGTGTGTCTTCGTGGGCTATTCGGTGACTCAGAAGGGGTACGTGTGTTGTAGCCCAGTAAAGAAGAAGCGGTTTGTGAGCATGGATGTTCACTTTAGGGAGCTTGAGCCATACTACCGTCAGGAGGGAACCTCATCCATGGACAACTCACCTGATACTGAGAGTACGAGGCGAGAGAGGGAGATTGGTGAGAGTTTGGTGACCGATTTAGGAGTATGGCATGGAGGAACGGTTGAGGAGCAGGAGATTGAAGAGGAACAGGGGGAGGAGATGGGAGGTGTTAGGCCCACGGCTCAGGGGGAGTTACTTACCTACAGCAGGAAAGGAAAGAAAACTGCAGGACCAGTACCTATAGTGCCAGGTCCCTTGCCTGCGTCCGTCTCGACTCCTGAGATACCTACACCACCACCACCAGATTCTCCTTCAGGTGATATCATTCTTCCTACTCCTCCCACACCATTATCAGTACGGAGGACCAATCGAAGCAATGCAAAAAATTCTCCTGATAGATATGGTTGAGACCTTGTTCAGTTTGTTTCATATGATAACATCTGTTCTTCTCATGGAGCATTCATTGCGTCTTTGGATAGTATTACTGTACCTAACAATTGGCAGGTTGCCATGAACGATCCAAAGTGGAAAGCGGCGATGCACGAGGAGTTAGGGGCACTTGAGAAGAACCACACTTAAAAACTGGTAAAACTGCCAGAGAAAAAAAGGACAGTCAGATGCAAGTGGATCTTTACTGTGAAGCAGAACCCAGATGGGTAGGTTGAGCGCTACAAGGCTCGACTGGTGGAAAAAGGATACAGTCAGGCCTACGACATTGACTACGACGAGACTTTTGCACCAGTGGCAAAGATGAGCACCGTAAGGACCCTGATTTCTTTGGCAGCGAATGGTGGATGGAAGCTACACCAACTGGATATGAAGAATACATGTTTTCATGGAGATCTAGTAGAGGAGGTGTACATGGAGATACCACCAGGATTCTGCACTGATAAGACAGTGGACAAGGTCTGCAAGTTGAAGAAGTCTCTCTATGGACTGAAGCAGTCTCCTCGAGGGTGATTTGACAGATTCATGAGAGCGATGATAGGGATGGGATATCGACAGATCAATACTGATCATACTGTATTCTTCCGTCGGAGTTGAGGCCACATCACCATGCTTGCGGTGTATGTGGACGACACATAAGATAATGAGCAGGAGATTGCCCGACTCAAGGGGAAGCTTGACAAGGAGTTTGAGGTGAAGGACCTTGGCATTCTTCGGTACTTCCTTGGGATTGAGATTGCCCGAGAAGCAGAGATGATTGTTCTTTCTCAGAGGAAGTATGCGTTGGACCTTCTCACAGAGACAGGGATGTTGGGGTGCAAACCTGCAGCGACGCCGATCAATCAGAGGTTCAAGCTGGATGCTGAGGCTGAAGAACCAGTTGACCGGGACAGATACCAAAGACTGGTGGACAAGTTGATCTATTTGAGCCACACACGTTCTGATATATGCTTTGCAGTGAGTGTGGCGAGCCGCTACATGCATGACCCAAGGAAGGGTCATATGGACGCAGTGTACTAGATTCTAAGATACTTAAAGGGTGCCCCCCCCGAAAGGGGCTGATATTGAGGAAGAATGATCACGTGAGCATCGAGGACTACTGTGACTCTGACTGGGCTAGCTGTGTTGATGACGGGAGGTCTACCTCGGGCTATTACATATTTGTAGGAGGCAACTTGGTCTCTTGGAGGAGTAAGAAGCAGTCAGTGGTGGCCAAATCGACAGTTGAAGCGGAGTACAGAGCTATGGCCTTGGGAGTTGCAGAGCTGCTATGGCTGAAGAGTATGCTGGTGGAGCTGAAGCTGGATCAAGGAGCCAAGATGAATCTGTGGTGTGACAACCAGTCAGACATCAGTATCGCCAATAATCCAGTGCAGCATGACAGGGCCAAACACATCGAGATCGATAGGTTCTTCATCAAGGAGAAGTTGGACAGTGGACTACTGGAGCTAGGCCACGATCCAACCAAGGATCATGTAGCAGACAGTCTGACCAAGGGACTTAGCTCTGTAGATATGATTAGAGTATGTGACAAAATGGACTTAGTTAATATCTTCCGCCCATCTTGAGGAGGAGTGTTGGTATATTAGAATGTATTAGGGAGGTTTACGTAAGATGGAGGGTTGTAAGGCTATATATATATATATATGTAGCCAAGAGATTATCAATAAGATGATAACTCCAAAATATTCTACAATAATCAAGTTTAGACAATACAGTAAAACAAAGCACTTGCAAGGTTTCGTCAGTCCAACTGCAACTGTAGCACTTCAGTGGAGGTAAATCTAAAAGATGGAATTAGTTGAAGCTTTAATTTATGCACTATATGGATGCACACACCCATTTTACATGTTATTTGATGACTTTAAAGGCAGATTCAATGCAATCAAATAGGCGAAGAAATAATAGCATAAAAGAGAACGAACAGAAACAAAAACTGAAAGCACTCGCTTACCAGAGCTGGGTTTGCTATCTGAATCTCAGATCCACTTTGGCTGTTCATTGTAAAATAAATTCCTTCCTAAGGGTTTTTTATCCGCTTATCATTCTCGTGGTCATTATCTTCACAAAAATAAGTATCCTCATCATCGCTTGCATTATCACGACTTACTCGAGGTATTTCATTTGAATTCCAATTGGGAGGAAAGGTCTTCTGCAATGCTTCTGTTAGTTCCCCACCACTTCTCTCGATCTTGCGCAGACACTTTGACCAGTGTACCGCAGTTCCCATATCAACAGTCAACTCACGCACCACCATTTCCCGACAAACATTCAGAATGCCCGAGTATAGGTATTCTTCGGCAACAGTAGCTCTTGACAGAAGAGAAGTCATCAGACAATGGTAAGCCGCTTTGTCTGGCTTGAGTCCTGCTAATTTCATCTCTTCAAAGCATCTTAAAGCTTTCTCTGGAAGTGAAGACCTGGCCCAGCCTCTAACTAATGTTGTATACGTTCTAACATTAGGCATCACTCCAGCAGCCTCCATTTCTTCAACCACCTTTGATGCTCTCTGCACAATAGAAGATCAAGATAAGAGACTTAGTTATAGGCAGTGTTTTAAAAACCGGACCAGATCGACCCGGTAAAGGCACTGGGTCGGGTCAAACTGGTTTAACCAGTTGGTTCAACCAGTGGTTGACTTTAACAACCCCTTGTGGACACTGATTTTTACAAAAATATTCATTTACAATTGAACTTTGAAAAAAAAAAAACAGTGGGTCAACACTGAACCGGAGCGGCAAGTTACCGGTTCACTGGTCAACCGGTTGAACCGTCCGGTTCGGTCCGGTTTTTAAAACACTGGTTATGGGGGGAAAAAATTATTTTTCTAGAGTACCCCTCCCAACAGCATCTAAACAAGCTACATTTGAACAAGATCATTTCCACTTTGATACAACATCCAACATATCATACAATATCATTCCATATGGAACTAGACAATTGCAAATTGTCAATTGTGTTGTGTTGCAAGCATATTTCTCGCTATTGAAAACAAAAAAGAATGCCTTATTTTCATTAGATTCATTGCACACAAAACAAAAGCCTGAGGTTCATTGTCCAATCAAATACTACATCAATAATGCCAAAATAAGAAAGGGCTGCAGGTCTAGGAAGATTATAATAGCCACATGGTATGTCCATTACTTCAACTAAAAGCAAATTTATCACTCAGTCACAAACTCACTCACGATGCAATGGTGACTAAACTTTTTCCTCTTGGAGTCAAACCTACAACTAAATGCTTAATGCATATCATCATTTACTCCAACTATAAGCAAATTCTCATTGAGTCACAAACTCACTACAATGCGATGTGACCATTTAATCTGTCGTGTGTGAGAAACCAGAAGATTAATCCTCCAAGACAAGCCAGCACGTTTCTGCTTTAAACAATCTGTGGTGCTTTCTCTTGTATCATGTCTCTAACCTTACAGTTATATGAACTCTCATAATTAAAACCTTGAAGCAAGTGTATCAGATGCAGTAGAGGAGAAATGGCTCTTAAACCCCTCTTCAGTCACTTTATTATCAATCCTACTTTCTTCCTTTGATACATTTATTATTCGAGATGACCAATCTAGGAAGAGAAGGGCAAAAAAATGTAGAAAAACAATCGCATTAATCTATACTACAATATGATAAAGAAAAGTTGAGGCTTCACCGTGGAAGTTTTTGTTCCAAAAATGCTCTCATCTATGTTTACTAAAAAAATTTGTTCATTAAATTTAACATGGATAGTTAGGTAATTATGTATAGAAAAAAAAAATTAAGGGGTGGTGGTTTGCTCTTCCCAAATACTAAAAAAAAATAAGGGGCCTTGCTCTTCCAAGTAATTTGAAATTAAAGCACGTGCATATATACTAGTTTGGTCAATTGTATGATCCTACCAGCATATCACCAGCTTTGCAGCATGCATTTATGAATGAAGTGTATGTATGGATGTCAGGAAGAACTCCATCTTCCTTCATTTGTTGCATCAAGTCAGCAGCCTCCCATACATCTCCTCTCCTGGCCCATCTGCAATTTGAAGCAAATTCAACTAACTTTGATCAATGTAGACTGTAGAAAAAGGTGGACAGCTAGGAACAGTAACTAAATAGATGAATCCATGCTATAACCAAAATGCAAACACATTTAAACTAAATTAACCTGTAGCATTTAATATATAAAATGTTGATAAACACATACCCATCAATTAATATGTTATAGACAAATGTATTCCTGGGTATTCTTTGAGCACTCATTTCCCTTGTGACTGCTAAAGCACTTTGCATCCGGCCTGACTTGCAACATGCCTTGAGTAATGCTTCGTAGGTGAATACATCAAGCTTCAGCCCCCCGTCTTTGATTTTAGTAAAATACTCGAAAGCTTTACCCGTGTCTCCTTCAGAAGCATAGCCTTCCATTATAGTCGTGTAGGTATGCTCGTTAGGCGCTATGCCAGCCAGAATCATCTTGTCGATGACTTCAACAGCCTTTTCCATCTAAACAGAACAGAAATTATATAGACTTCTGGTTGTTAAATAACAGTATGGTAATAGAAAAAGATAGCAAAATCTACCTGATGCTTGCGAACCAGACCAAGAATGAGAACATTGTATGTCTCAACAGTTGGAATACAACTGCTTTGCCTCATTAAATCGAAAATCTCCAAAGCTCTTTTCATGTCACCAGCTACTGCAAAGCCATATATGATTGGCCTGAATGTCCGAGACGAAGGCCTATGCCTCTCTTTTTGCATCTCGTCAACAATACGAATTGCTCGGTCAATATTACCCATCTTACAAAATGCATTGACAATAATATTGTAGAGGACCAAATCAGGCTTCAGGCCTGCTTTTAACATTTCCTCAAAGATACTAAACGCATTTGCAAAATCATTTAACTGGATAAAGCCATTGATTAACATTGAGTATGTCTTGCTGTTATGTCTGATGCCACATGATTCCATTGTTTTGCTAATCTCTAGGGCTTTGGATACCTTCCCAATCTGAAAGAAAAAGTAAATCATCAAGTTTCTGAAAAATCAAGGAGTCACAGAAACAACAATGATGGAACTCATAAGTAACAACATCCAAAATCAGTATACAAAGCTGACAAAATCCATAAATTTTGCAATTACAAGGAGATGGAAAGGATGCAGATGGACAACCAAAATTTTGATATTTGTAGGATGACAATGCATGTTCTTTAAATGAAAAGGTTAACTGTTGTCAAGGTGTTCAATCTACGTGATACACACAAATTAATCATAGGGTCAAAGTACTCAAATGCATCTTTAAGATCTCCCAAGTCCCAAATGAACTATAACCTGTTTTCTTTTGGTTCTTACCAGATACTTCTCAAAAACTTCTCCATGCCTTTGCATATTGTGCACTGTGAGTAGGATTTTCTATCAATTTTTCTACCCCCTCCCCCTTTTCTGCTCTTCCGATGTTTACTTTTTGCACCTTTGCCCACCCCCACCACGAGCATCACAGTTAAAACTTAAAACTCCAAAAATACTAAAATGTCCTTGCCTTATAGTACTTGAACAAAGGAAAATTAGAAAGAGGAGGGGTATTTTGCAAAGCTAATCCTTCCACCCACGACCACCCCAACCACCAATCCAATGTAGATCAGTCTTCCCCGGACTAATAACTTAGGATGTAGGGAAAAGGGGAATGAGCAGCCATTAACAATAAGCAGACAGGGTCCTTTTTCTCCCTTTCTGGAGAGAAAGAGAGGGAAGGGCTTGGAGACTAGGAGTATGCTACTGTTAAAGTTGAACATGATCAAACATTATAAATTTTACAAATTGTGAAAACTAATATTTGTTCTATCCATTGTATTTGCAAATCTTATAGAAATTTATAAGTTTAATTTCGTGTTTTTTGGTGCAGTCACTAGGATGTGCCATACTTTCTTCAGGAATTACAATGGTGACATGTTCAGTTATATTCACGATCGCCTTGACGTGCCAAATCAAAGCCCACCTGTTCTTGGAAACTATACATAATGTAGTGGTCACTTTTTTAATTACATACACTACAACAGAGTAACCATACATTGTACTTCACAGAAAATAGTTCTTATTAAAAAATCCATATAAGTTATAAGAACTAATATTGTAATTTCAGGATAGGATAGTAATAAATAACCTTTTTTTGAAGTCGGAAAGCTGAAGTATATAATTTCAATTATCATTTTCAGAATTGAAATGCTCACTGATAAATATCGTCACTATAGAGTTAGATGATGAGAAAAAACAGCAATTAAGGATAATTATCTCATGCATCGCCAATGGATCCCAAACATCTACCAGTGCTTCGAAATAGCAACATTGTCCACCAAAGTATGGGTGTGGTGCAATGCACGCAGAGGCATGTCACTTTCCTGAAGCCGCCAGTTGATCTTAAAGAGTCCACTGATGGTGGATGGAATAAATTCTAGCAAGTATACGTACAAGAAAAAATTAAAATATTTTTAATCTGTCACACAGATGCAATTACCTTTGTATACAAGTTAATTAGACACCCATAACTGATCACAGACGGTACAAAACCACATTCCTGCAAAATATGCAAGTAAAGAATCAACACATATAATGCCAATCACCAGATCCACATATACAGCCATCAAGATATTTTCTTTTTGTGCTTGTTGTAACTTTTTGCTAAATTTATTTTCATAATAGAAGGATATACCTTAGGGTAAAATAGTACCGAAGGAGGAGGGTATTCTCCAGCCTTTTGCAAGTTGAGGGTATAATGGGAAATCTTGATGTCAGAATGGTAATTGGCACAAGGTCTTATGGCAGGAAGAGTAATGAATATAACATGAGTGACAAATATATTTCCTGCCAGTGGAAGTAACGTGTGGCGAACTTTGCTTGTTATTGTGCATCATTACAAATATATAGAAAAAGATATTTGGATGCCTAATGTATTAAACTGTAAGAATTTTACTTCTGTATCTTCCTTTCAGGTTTTCCTTCAGAATAAAAAGTATTTCAGTTCTATTGTCTGAAGGAAAGCTTACCTTCAGTCTTTCGAACACAACCAAACATTTTTCCTCATTCCGACCATTTGTGTATCCATCCATCATTGTATGATATAAATCAATAGGTGCATCAATTCCTCCCCCTTCCATTTCCCTCACCAAATCTTCAGCTCGAGCCATATTACCAGTTTGGCTGCATTAGTTTCAACAACATGTACACATTAAGTATGTTGGTCTGACGAAAATAATTCATTTAAAGTAAAGGGTAGATTTATTATGTGTGTTGTGCACAATAAATAAGTCAACGACTGGAAAACAAGATATAGCAACTGAATTGCTCAAAAATTGAACAAGATGAAACTGTATCTGAACTGCTAAAGTTATTATTACCTGAAGTTAAGGCAAACTGATTTTAGTATAATTATTTAGCTTCTAAGATAACACATACTTTAAGGTGTCAATAGGATCATCATGGTGTATCCAAATGCACAATCTTGTTGCACGGATACTCCTTTAGAAGAAAGTATTCGTGTTTGATCTCCATCCAACACACATCTGACATGAACCTTCCTCAACGCTCATGTCGGATATGACTCGCCCATGTCTAGGCTCCAAAGAGATCCTATCCAAAAGGGTCAAAACATGGTTGAGGGTGATTTTGCATGGTCATGATCGTGCCAAAAAGAAATGAGATATGAGACACTAACAGTAGTTCTTTGTATCAAATCCTTTCTAGAACTTTCTGAAACTTAGTTACTACCTAAAGCATGCATAAGTATAGATATTCTTACGATATAATTTACAAATATGCATGCAGATATGTTTTCATGGATATATTAACCGTATCCACACCGTACCATTATCCTAAAATGTATGAAACGGCCGTATTCCGAATCCTTATTGTACCCGTGCCTATACAGTGTATTACACTACAGTTCAGTACCAGATACACAATGCTGTACCATTAGTGAGGGGTAAAATGATGAAAATATGGTGGCAGAAATCCAATAATGAAAAGAAGAACTAAACAACTCACGCAGAAGCAAATAGAGGAAAATTCGCATTACAATATGTAGAGAAATCAGCAGAATAGAGGAATTGACTTCTAATACTTACCAATGAGCATAAATGATGTTGCTGTATATGATGGCATTCATGGAGTTCAGTTGCTGCTTTGCCTCCTTAAACAACTTATCTGCAGATCTTCCATAACAACATATGCTGTTTTAGCAAGCACTTTTTTGCAGTCAATAGAACATTAACAACTTCTAACATGGCAATATCCTGTTAACAAAACATTTCTATGAACAAATAATGTATACAATAGTTACATCAACTTCAACAAATGCAAAAGATTTCTCAGTAGGATGTTCAGTTTGAGGTTCAAACTGCAAAACCAAACCTAACCCAGTTTTGTATTTGAAATTTTGTGATTTGGTCTTGGTTATGGGAATACGGTTTTCAGTCCTAACCGCATAAACAGCACAATTTTACAACTCTGTCACTGCCCACATATATATGACTGTGTGTGTGTCAATCATAATGATAATATTTTTGTTATTAATGGAATGATAGTTTTGTATTTAATGTGAATGATGATAGTTCTGACATCTCCACTCTTATAATGATATTTTTATTATGTTTCATTAGTTACGGTAAATGTTATGGGACTATGTGGTTAGGCTTGAATTAACACAGTTTGCAATACAATTAGGTTAAATATAGTTTTGAGATAATGTGGTTAAGTTCAGCTTGGTGTTACTGTTATGCATTTTGTGTCGGTAAATTGCTCTTATGGAAAACTATGGTTCAATCTAATCAAAAAGACCAAAATACACCCAACTCTCAGAATATTCAGGAAGCATAGCAAGAGAGGTAAACATATAACTGGGATTGAATATGAACAATAACCACCGATATGGTTGACAAAAACACTTGTAGGTTCTTATATCTTAACCAGTAAGTACATTTAGTACATCATGGTAAGGCATAAGTTCTTTTTTGGCTTTTCTTGATGTTGGGTTCAAATTTCTTT
The DNA here is from genome assembly GCA_036927795.1 of Iris macrosiphon. Taxonomy (NCBI): domain Eukaryota; kingdom Viridiplantae; phylum Streptophyta; class Magnoliopsida; order Asparagales; family Iridaceae; genus Iris; species Iris macrosiphon. The sequence goes on from JAYESA010000015.1 coordinate 8,150,707, forward strand.
GTAGTGTAAAATCTAGTCTTTCCCCTGATGATTATGAAAGAGGATAGGACAACTGATTTTGGATGAATTATCAAAACCCGATTTAGATTACATCTGGATGGCTGGTGTGCTTCTATACCCTAAACTATATGATCTGGCGTCCTGGTTCCTGACAAAGTATATCCTTGTTTAGCTTCTTGTTTCTCGTCTTTGGGTTCTATATTCCTAAATCACATGCACTCTCAATCATCATAACACAAAAAAATGTGTGTTTCCATGTTGTGTACCATACCGAGCCTTTGGGTTCGGGTGTCATTAAACGCACCCATGTTTTCATTTTGTTTACCCCCTACCCTCCTTATTTTTAGGAGCATCGACCAGCTATCAATTTACCTCCCACAACTAGATTTTTTTCTTTCTTTCTTTCTTTCTTTTTTTTTTTTTTTTTTTTTTTTGGGGGGGGGGGGGGGGGGGGGGGGGATGGGTGGGTGGGTGGGGTGTGGGGTGTGGGGGGGGGGGAATGGAAATTAAACCTATATTAAAAATTTTGTTTTAAAACTTTTGATTAAATATCTAAACGATTTTCTCATTTTTGAGAGAGCTAGACAATTGTCTGAAGTCTTTCTTCCTTAAAAAAACAGGAAAAAAAAAATACAAAAATACAAAAACGAATAGAGTAGGCTTTTGCACATTTGCATATTTTTCATTTCATCTTCACTCAATATTTCCTTTGAGTTTATTCTGGTGTTTACTGTCAACCCTAACCCTCTTCATTTGTTCGTTTCTTCGCTCGTTTTCCTTTTTTATTTCCCTTTTTTCAAATTTTATGTTAATATGGTAATAAAACAATTTAATTGATTTAAGGAATATAGTGGGAAAGAAAAAGAAGGTAAACTGAAAAAAATTACAAAGTCAACAAAGTCAACAAAAGAGGTAAAATGAATAAAAATAGAGGTGCAACAACACCCTTGGGTTCAATGTTCTATGTTGTATTGATTAAATTCATGCGTATAACCTTTCCAGTGTACCACCGAGGGGGAGGGGGAGGGGAGGGGGAGGGGGAAGGGGAGGGGAGGAGTGGGTGTGGGTTCAAAATGGGAAGGGTCTTGGTGCTAGTAGCCCAAGACAAGGACGGTCATTAATGATTAGCCTTTAAAAAACTAAAAGGAAAAAAAAAAAAAAAAAAACTTAACAAATATACCATTGTGATACACTATAAATATGAGTAAATGGAACTCATAATGATCTGATTACACATGCATCATCCACATATTAAAAGTTCAAGGAATTAATAAATTATTATAATATTTAAGTAGAATGTTAAAGAATTATATGTATTTTGTTAGTGTTACAGGGACATGGCCCTTAGCAGAGCCGAATGGAGCTGACCCCCAGAAATTTGTAATTTGGGATAAAGGCTCCGTACTTGTTGTTGTTAGCTTTCTACATACAGGTTACTTGGGCATTATAAAGATAAACATGTTCGCATATTACATGAGATTGCCTTCAAATCTTATTTTGTCAATTAAATGTGATGTTTGTCACGTGGAATTCAAACCATCATGTTTAGTAACGACATAAAGGACAGCAGTTTAATGTTCTCATATAATGATACATTCACAATTTATTGCATGATATGTAAAAAAAATTTTATTTGCAAAATTCTGAGACATCAAAATTTCAAATAATAATATGAATCATGTATAATATGTAGATAACAGAGATCTCATCCAAGAAAACATGGAAATTTTATGACTAAAGAAAACCAATTACTTACTCAGCATCATTTATATTGGCAAAACCAGCAATCAGGATACTATAAGTCACCACAGTCAACTCGATGCCCTCGGATTTCATTTCTTCAATACATGATAAAGCACCTCGCATGTCCCTAGCAACTGCATAAGCGTGAACAAGGCTGCATGAAATGATTACCTTAATGTAGGAGAACATAAATTGATTAACAAGAGAGTAGATAGGTCCTATTTTAAGCCTATTTTACTATTGCCTACTAACAAATAATAGTAAACAGCATGAATGTAGTATGCAAACATGATAAAAGAACTAACAAATTAACAATATGATTTCAATTTGATTATTTATCTTTTTAGTTTACACTATTTAATTTGCAAACAATCAAAAAAAATTATGCTGCATGGATAAAGACAGCAAAAGAATAGGATGGGATATGGATACGAAAACACGGAAAAGATAAGATAAAATACAGTAGCCGGATAGGACGATGAATAAATATATGGAAACATGTTAAATTCGAAGTTTCATATAAAATGTAAAGAAAATGATAAATTAAATATTAAAAAACTTTGTATCACTAGTAATGAGAAGAGATGATGCCAAATGAGGGGAAGGAGTTGATTCACCAAAAGAGAACGGGTAAATTTGTTGTTAAAAGGAAAGAAAACTATTACATCTATAACGGGGCAAGGGTAGATGTGTGCAAGCAAGACTATACAAAGGAAACCAAATAAAAATAACAAAACATAAAATTTGAAGTGGAAACCCTAGGTGTGAGTCGTGACAGCATAAAGAAACAGGGAGATTTTGGTAGTCAGAGAACTATTTAGCATTTTAAACTCTTTACGTGGATAGAAAGGACAACTTTTCTACTAGTGCTTTTTAGAAGCTTTAATCTGCCAATTGGAAAACCCTTTCACAGAAATGCATCTTTAAAGTGGTTGTATCTCAAAACATATAAGAAACCCAGAAGAAATATTGTTTCATACACTCTTTAATTTCGTATTCCATAAATTTTTGCAGTCTTGATGATTGATAACCATTTTTATCGAATAATAAAGCATATTAATCAGATAGCTTTGCTTTCCAAGAGAATTTCACAATATTTACTGAAATTTGTTTCATATCACCAACTCTAGCATCTGGTTAGTTTCAAAAGTAGATTGATTGAATATACATGAGACTTTTTCTTTGTTTACTTAGGAAAATACACTAGAGTTGAGTAAATTACTAGGAAAGGTCTAAATAAACTAGAAGATCATATGAAGAGCGCCCTTACTTAGTATACACATATGAACTCGGTTCTATTCCTCTTGCTCTCATGCTTTCAAAAGTAGCACGGGCATGATGCTTGTCCCCTCTCCTTCCATAATAGTTGACCATAAGCCCAAATTCTCTCTTGATGGCTGAAGAAACAGAAAACTCCTTCTAAAGATCAAAAGGAACAATACATAATTGTTTAATAATGAAACCTATTACAAATTAATTTGTCATAAGCTCAGATGATATAAATTTCGATGACTCAATTTATGCAACTTGCAATAACTTATGTTATGTGCAAAAAATACTGAAAGGAAGAACAATGTTACAAGTTATGGTCACAAGAACATGTTACTATACAAATATCATCAAAATCAAAATGCCTAATTACTTCTATTCATTTCAGGTGAAGATTTTATTCGCGTATTCAACATCCAAGATCCTCTAGTTATGTTTCTCCATATCTTTTAGGGAAAGAGGACGAGGAAATGCTCTATCGTATTTGGTGCAAAGAAAACTAATTGGTGAATTTCACCTAATCTAGGGTAGTGTTGTGAACTGTGTAGTCATAACTAGGAGGCTCACCCATTCAACAGATATCAGGAAAGTTGAGCGATCATTGTCGCATAAACTTCGAACATTTCCCAAGCAGGAGAAGCAGCTATAACTTGAGGCTTTAGCTCAGAACATTAGAGAAGCCTTGGAGGTTGGTCTATATTTTAAACAACACAAATGTGTTTGCCGAATTTACCCCAAAAAACAACTGATCAAGTTGCTAACGGTGTCCAGAACTATGAGACTTGTGGCACAATTCATAAGTAACCTCTGTTCTTGTGGATTCAGAATCAATGCAGTTTCGTGAATCCAAACACGGTTCAATGATGCAGTTAGCAATGATCCATGGGGAAGCAGTTGATCATAGGGTAATCGAGGACCCTAGTGAACCAGCCTATATTTGATAACATTAATTGCTCAATTGAGCCATGTCCATAATAAATAATACCTTGTCAATCATAACTAGTACGTCTATTTGTCTCTGATGCAACGTACAAACCTTCCTTTGAAATGATAGGATATGGGTATGACATGGATATGGATAAGGTTATACATACATATGAATACATGTTTATAATTACATATAACTGCATCATATCTTAACAATATTCCTATTTTATGGTGCATGTTTTGATATAGGTTCTAAAGAGATCTAGAGAGGAGCCGTTTCAAGAGAAGTGCTAATTTCTAATATCTCAATTATATTTTGAACAATAACACTGCCACGTCAAATCACTTCCAACCATGTTTTTGGCCCCTTTGGAAGCTAGACATGTGTAGACCATACTCGACTTGCATGTCTAGGAAGTATTATGTCGAACCATGGTTATCTGGGACGCTCGAGAACGCAGAATGAAAATGGGAATGCAGTACAGGTCTCGGTATGTGGTAAATGAGGCATAGGCCTCTTCCGAACACTATACGTTTATCTGGAACATAGAAAATATTAGGCTCTAAAAATTTAACGACAAATAACCAAAAAAAAAAAAAAAACTACTTGTATCCTTTAAAAGTTTGACTGAAACCCAAGTGCATGACGTATCCGCTTGTCAAAATGTGGATTTCCATGTTCCAATTTGTCAGCGCTCAGCATTCCGCAAACACATGTTACCATATCGCAAAAAACGCTACCTAAATGGTGAATACAAGTAAACATGTATTGGAAACGGATATCGTTCTCAGGAGTAGTATCCAAACAATTTACTCTCATCTTATCCTCAATCACCACGAGTTTCTGTGCAAATTTTTATTTCAATTCTTGGATGTAAAATGCTAAATTTACCGTCTAAGTGTTGGTTTGGTACTTGTCAAGATTATCAAAAGTTGTTATAAGCTGCTTTTGTAAGTTATTGTATAAGGTGTTAGATGAATATAGTTACTGAATAGTTGTTGCCATTAAAAGCAATAAGATGTTTGGTGAAACATGTTTTCACCTTTGGAATCCTCTCGAAAGCGGAAACGACGGCCTGCCAGTTCTCTGGGTGGCTGTCCAGCGCCTTCCTGAACCTCCTGCACGCCCCGTCCCTCTCCTCGTGCCACTGCGACCGGAACTCCCTCCGGTCCACCTCCCCCCTCACCCACCTCTCCCTCTCCTCCTTCCTCTCCCTCACCCTCCTCCCGTCGTCCAGCCGCACAGTCAGCACTCGCCCCCGGAACTCCACCCCGTCCAGCTCCGCCGCCCTCTCCGCCGCCGACTCCGCCGTCGGCCCCCCGAAGATCACGAAGCAGTACCCCACGTTCCGCTCCGGGTCCTCGTGCCCCTTTATGAGCACCACGCTCTTCAGCGGCCCGAACTGACGGAAGAACTCCGCGATCTCGTTCTTCTTAATCCATAATGGCAGGTTCCCGACAAAAATCTTCCCTTTCTGCACGAATGTCGACGCAGAGATCGGTTCGGGTTCGGGTTCCGGCTCGGGTTTGGATTCGGGTTCGGGTTCCGGTGGTGGTGGTGGTGGAGGTGGAGGTGGAGGAGGGGAGAGTTTGCTGGAGAGGAAGAGCTTGTTGGAGAGGGGGTTTTGTGAAATTTGAGGGGTTTGTGAAATTTGAGAGTTTCGGAGGGGGTTCTTGTGAATTTTGGGGGCTGGCTCCGGGGGTATCGAGGAGGGGATGATGGGGCGGCGGATAGCGGCTGAGGGACGGCGGTTGTGGGATTTGGCGGCGGAGAAGTTGGCCGGAGAGAAGAGGGTGGGGAGTGAAAGAATATCCATACGGATGTGGATTTCTTTGGGAGTGAACTTTGTGTCCATTCATCACTCAACACCTATACGGTTATCATTAAGCGGTTTCGGTTCCGACCGAACCGATCTCTTTGAGAAATTGAACCAAACCTTCAAAAAAATTCAGCGTTAAAGTTTCATAATATTAGATTGAGGGCTTAATTGCAACTGGATACCCTAAACTAACACTATTATTCAACTTGATACTAGGGGTGAGCATTATTCGATTTTGGACCGAAAATAGAATCGAATCGAATCAAATTGAATAAGAGATTCGGTTTGGTTTAAAAAAAAAATCTTCGGTTTCGGTTTTGGAAATACTAAATTTTCTTATTCGGTTTTGGTTTCGATTTTGGATTTCGATTTCGGTCCAAAACAGAAAACCGAATAAGAAAATATAGTTTATATATATATATATATATATATATATATATATATATATATACTAAATATATATAGGTATATATTAAATATATCTAGGAATATTTATTTACTATATATATTTAAAAAAAATCGCAAATAAACCGAAAAATCGAAAAACCGAAAAAAAGGGAAAATCGAACCGATTTATTTCGGTTCGATTCCGTTATGGTCTAATTCGGTTCGATTTCGGTTTTGCTTATTCGATTTTCGGTCGAATTCGCTTTTCCTTATTCGGTTCGATTTTGAACCGAACCGAACCGATGCTCACCCCTACTTGATACCCTCAACTAACACTATTATTCAACTTGATACCCTCAACTTTGATAGGTATTAACTTAATATCATATCTTAACAAATGTTTCCAACTTGATATTCAAAACTAAAAGTTTATTTATTCCTAAACTACCCTCCCCAACAACCCTCCCCCCCCCCCCCCCCACCAAGTTGCTTCTCTGGTCCCACCCCCCGGCGACACTCCCCCTACCCGCCTCCGGCGACCGTCCCCCATATCCGCCCCCACGACCACCACCACCCCTACCCGCCCTTGCAATCCCTTCCTACCTGCGTCGCACGCCCGCCCGCCAACGCCGCACACCACCCTCGTCGCCCACCGCCCGCACGTTCGCCCTATCCGTAGCCAGAGAGAGAGAGAGAGAGAGGGAGAGGGGAAGGAGAGGGACAATTTGGTCCAAAGTTTTTCTAGGGTAACAAGTTGGTACCTATAAAAGTTGAGGGTATCAAGTTGAAAAACAGTGATAGTTGAGGGTATCAAGTTGCAATTTAGCCTAGATTGAGAGAACAAACTTTTATAAAATTATGATAAGCACATCAAAACGTTCTTGTGAAGGACATTGTATTTCAACTGATATAAAACGCCTTTCAAGAGGGTATTTTTCATGTTAAAAAAATAATGTTGTTAATTTTTCCGTCATCTCTCCTAATCACGTATTAATTTTTTTATAAAACAAAAACAAAAATGTCCATCTTTAGGACATTTTCTGTCATAAAAACGTTGCTCCAATAAATAAAAAAATAAAAAAATTGGGAGATAGACGCTCTTTGGATGGGATAAAAAAATAAAAAAATTGGGAGATAGACGCTCTTTGGATGGGCGAGGAATGAATTTTTTTTAGTTAGCAGTTGTTTGTGTGTAAAGAGAAAAAGAAAAAAAATTAGTGAATGCAATACAGTAAACGCAGTGACAGAAAAAACAAAACAAAAAATTACAATTGCGTCTATATTTACAACGTCATATTCTCTCATTTATATCCTCCCTCAATTCATTTTCACACTTACCATTCCTCCCACTCTTTCCATACTCTCTTCCGTGACTCTCTAATTAATCTCTTCTCTATGCTCTTTAAAAACTCTCTTTAAACTCTTTACACATTCTTCCTATAGATATTCAGAAATACTTTATTCTACTATCCCTAGCTCTTAGTCATAGATCAAATTTAATAATAATTTATTGCCAGGGAGAAGAGATTTGAATAATTTATTATTAAATTTGAATAAAGTATTATTAAATTTGAACAATTATTCTACTATCCCTAGCGAGAGTTTCATATATCTAATATGGTATTTTTTTTACATATAATCTAAATTTTAATTAGCTGGCATTATTAGTGTTAATCATATTAGTTTTAATTAATTATTTGTTCTGATACATGGAAAGAAGTTGAGTTGTACCTACTTTGTAAGATAATACATTATTAAAACTAATTAAAATTATTATTAAATTTGAGTTGAGTTGAGTAATAAATTATTCAAATCTCTTCTCCCTGGCAATAAATTATTATTAAATTTGATCTATGACTAAGAGCTAGGGATAGTAGAATAAAGTATTTCTGAATATTTATAGAAAGAATGTGTAAAGAGTTTAAAGAGAGTTTTTGTAAGCCCCCTGTTTTTTTTTCAAAATTTTCAAATACATTTTCTCATAATTTTTGGAAAATAAAACTAAGGGATTTTGTGAATAAAAGATTTTAAATGATATTAATTAATATTAAAATATTATAGAAATAATATTTTATGGTGTAAAATTGAAAACCGGACATAGGATAATTTTCTGTGAATTTATTGGACTCCAGAAACAGCTTTAAAGCCCTAGAAACTATTGTGTAATTAAACCTAATTAAACCCGTTATTTTAAATCTATCTTTGCATTTAATTAATGCAAATTCTAGCCCTCCCTAACATTCCCATGTGAGCCCAAGGCCAATTTCTAGGGGAGTTGACCAAGTCAAACCAAGCCTTTAGGCCAATCCCAAGAGATGTGACCAAGCCATTTACCTTGGTCAACCCAAACCCAAGCCCCCATGTATAAAGTAGCTTCCTTCTTCCCTTCCTCTTGATTTCCTCTCAAAAAGAAATCCCTAAACCTAGATGCAGCCGACTCCCCCAGCCCCCTTCCTGTTCACCACCGTGAACCGCCGTCCCCATCGGAGATCCCGTCCGACGTCCTCCTCCACACGACGCTGCAACCGACGCCCTCGTCGACCGGACACCCTCCTCCACTCGACGAAGCCATCTCCTCTTCTCGACTTCCCCGACCGCCTGCAGCAGCCATCTCTCTCGACCCATCAGCCACGAGCCGCTGCATCCCACGCCGACCGGAGCAGCCATGTCCGGCTGGTTCGACCTCGCTGCCCGCCACACGTCGACAAACCATCCTCTCCCTCTCTCCACATGGATTTCCGGCGATCTACGGCGGTTCCGGCGAGGAAGAGGGGGACGGATTCAGATCCAGCAGGCCGGCCGGTCCTCTTGCCGCGGGAGCTAGTGTTTTCCAACGTCCCATGCCTAGAGCTAGGGTTTTGTAGCTGAAGCTTCTCCTCCTCTTTCTTCTCGATCAATGGCGTCTTAGCTGGGGCAGGCTCTGCGCCGCTTCTGCGACGAGATCGGATGGACCTACGCAGTCTTCTGGAGAGCGATTGGCGACCGGAACCCGACACATTTGGTATGGGAGGATGGACAATGGGATCGTGGTTCGACGCTGACTGGAGTGGAGTTGCTGGTGAGCAAGATCATGGCACCCCAGGCTCATGCATTTGGTGAGGGGATAGTTGGGCCAAGCCGCTTCTAGAGGAAATCATTTGTGGATTCTGCGTGATACAATGAATCTTATTGGTTTAGGATCCAAGGATTTTACTGAGCTGAACCATCAAATCATGGCAGGCATACAGACTATTGCAGTTATTCCTGTACTTCCACTTGGTGTTTTACAACTTGGTTCTTTACAAATGGTTATGGAGAACATTGGGTTTGTAAACAGTGTGGTGAATTGTTTTGCGCAACTAGGTTGTGCTAGAGCTCTTTTACATGGTTTCACTGAGACAGTTCTTCCCCAGAGGACTAGACCATATAATGCAGTGCCACTCCGGTCTCCTCCCTGTCCGACTTCACCACCACTCGGCACCACCCGAGCGCCAACCGCTGCCCTAGCACGGACACAGTGGGCCGGACACAGCTTTCTGAGCCGGACACAGTTGACGCAGGACACGAAGCAGACGACCCGAACACGTGAAATTCAGATTCACGGAGCCCTGTTCAGGTACCGTTTTCTCCCTCATCGTAACTCCGTTTTAGTTTCCGTCAGTTGCTATGCGTAGACTGTATAACCCTCTCGGTGCCCGTGCAACTCGCTCGGTGCATCGCGTCCTGTGGTGATCGCACACTGCGATCCAAAAGCAGGAATAACAATACCCTGTTTCACCCCGGAACTGAGTGCGTCCCGCCACACGGGACGACTTGGTCGCACGCGGTCTTTACCGAACCGTGCGCGTCGTTGATACGGTCGTGTGGGATTTCGCAGAAGTCGATTCGGAGGTGCGTGCACCCCGGAATCAACGCGTATCCGCCGACGACACCCCGTATCCGACCTTTCTGGAACACGCTGTAACTTTGTGTACACACGTCAGATCGAGACGAAACTTACGCCATCGGACTCGTAGCAATACGCTGGTCCTGTGAGCCGAGTTTGGTTCGATTCTGAGGACGTTGATAAAATCGCGTATCGTGGGCCCCACAGGCTCCACTTGACCGGTGATTTTGTGATCGGCTCATCGAAATCCAATTCTGGAAGTTCCGTTGGGTTCGTATCATCGTTCCTGACTTGTAGACACTGAGTTTGCAGAATTTGGAGACCTTTGACCCTGACATGCTTTTCGGTGCAAAGTGGCCCATGTGTGGACCCCGCTTTGGCCCGGAAATGACCATTTTGCCCCTGTGTCCAAATTGGACGTAAGGACAGGCATTTCTAGCAGTTTGATACCTTCTGAGACTATTGGTGATATTTATTACAGCTTTTGGAGTAGCACCTACCGGATCCACCGATACCAGGACGACAGTTGATATTCAAACATCAGGCAAGTGTACCTTGCCAAATCTTGCAGTTCTTGCTATTTATTCCCTTGACTTATATTTATATATACATTGCTGTGCATGCTCAACATAGGGCCGTTTTGACGTACTTAGCGTCCGATTATTAGTCGGGTGCCAACACTGTACGCGGTGTTGGGTACGGTCATCTAGAGATGGTTATACGTGACACTTTGCATCGTACTTGTCTTACCAAGTACCTTATGACCCAGGACACTTGACACCATTCATGAGACAGGATCTTCCCGAGATATTCGTGGTGATTCTGTGTAGGATACAGGACTTGACAGTGATACTATATTCTTAGATATATTATGACTTATTGCATTAGTTATGATCCCGCTGACATGGCCATGAGACGTTATGGTCATGATATGCGTGGTTACATTGGGTGGGGAGAGACACACAGACTACAGGCTGATCATATATATATACACCCCTACTACTGTGAGGCCAAGACTCTGAAGCCCGAGCTTGGCCCATTACTCATTATTACTGCTGCTACCGGCTCCCCGACACAGAGCTGGTAGTATGCTTCAGCCTGAGTTCTAGTGCTGCTCTCATCTTGCATATCACTTAGCTGGTTATTTAGTACTTCCTTATTGTTTCATCTATTGCGGGAGAGACCCACAGACTACAGGTTGATTTTGTTATGCTGGTTACTCGGTCTCCCGCTGAGTTAGACCACCTTATGATACCACTGCTACCGGCTCCCCTACACAGAGCTTGTAGTTGTTCCAACCTGAGTACTACTGATGTTTTCTCTTGCATTGCACACTGATGATTATATAGCTTACCCTATTTATCTTATTCATTATTACACTGCATTTTGGCATGTCGATTTCTGTACCTTGTTATGTCCCCTGAGGACCTGGATACCGGATTATTTCCCCAGGTTTAGCAGGCGAGATTTATCCCGAGGTATACGGGACCGCAGCAGGAGCTGATCCAGGAGCTGTACCGCCTTCCGAGGACGAGGTGTTGGCCGAAGACTTTTCCTGAGCATCCATGTTCATGCTCAGCTTTTTATTATTTATTTCAGTCTTTTATATTCCGGTCTGTTGAACCATTGTACTAGATATTTATCGGGTTGTTCCCCGAAGTACTTTGTTGAGACTAATGTATGATTTACATTTCTTCATTTACTCTGTGGATCATATTTTATATATTGTGTGGATGAGATTAGTTGTGCCATGATTGTCGTAGACTTGTTATTTTACAGCTTAAGTATGCCCTGGTGGATCCATTCAATTGGGTTTGTCCATCGGTGCGTACTGCTGGCCATTGCCACGTGTCTGGTCCCTCGGTATTTTGGGACTGGGACGTGACAGTTTTTAAAGAGCTAGGGATAGTAGAACTGTAGAATAAAGTATTTAATAAATTAAAACTATAATGTGTTTATTTGCTGTGGGACCCTAGGTATAGCTGTGGATTTTTCCGCATAATTTCTTATACCATTGACCCTGAGTATTAGTGATATGTCTGCCTTGTGTAGACTGACGTACTGGCTAGACATGTGTTAGTTTGACTGTCTAATTTTATACAGCTTTTGCAGACGTGACACCCGCGTAGTTAGACGCACATTTGACCCTGTTAGTTGACCATTGTCACCCCTAGCGTACCCTCTGAGTTCAGTATAATTATGGTTGTGTATGTGCTAGTGTAATGGCTGATGTTGTATTGTATTATATTATATGTATATAGGACCATTGGATTGTTCTGCGAGACTTCAGGAGCAGGTTATTGGTACTACGCAGCTTTCTTGCCAGGCAAGTATACCTTGTCATTGTACTGTAAATTATATTCCATATGGTGCATGCATTTTATTTCTGTCATTTAGTTCATATATTTTAACTGCTATATAAACTGCGCGTCAAAGGACACTTGGGTGCAACGACGGTGGCGTCGTATTCTGTTTTTATTATGTATATGCATGTTGACCTAGTTTTACGAGACCACCACATGATTTGGAGACATCATTAGGTTTTATTGGCCGTGACACATCTATTACACGAGTGTGAGTCTCATGTAGGACACGGACTTGCGTGACAGTAGGGGTGAGCATCGATTCATTTCGGTTCAAAACTGAACCGAATAAGAAAAACCCAATTCGACCGAAAACCGAATAAGCAAAACAGAAACCAAACCAAATTAGACTATAATCGAACCGAAATAAATCGGTTCGGTTTTCGGTTTTTTGATTTTGGACCGGTTTTCGGTTTTCGGTTTATGGTATATTCGATTTTCGGTTTATGGTGAGCATCGATTTTCGGTTTATTAGGTTTATTAGTATATATATATATATATATATATATATATATATATATATATATATATATATATATATATATATATATATAACTATATTTTCTTATTCGGTTTTTGGTTTTGTACCAAAACCGAAACCCAAAATCGAAACCGAATAAGAAAATTTAGTATTTTCAAAACCGAAATCGAACCAATTTTTTTTTAAACCGAACCGAATCTCTTATTCGGTTCGGTTCGGTTCAGTTTTCGGTCCAAAACCGAATAATGCTCACCCCTACGTGATAGGCCGGCCTCCTGTACGTAAGGGACGTGCGATAGGGAATAACTGATGTTAGAAATTGCATGATAGGAGACTAGGCAGTTATTAGAGGTATTATCGTGTCATGGATGTAGAGGACTCAGGATAGAATATTATCATAAACTGGGTTACACAAAATGGGTCAAGATTGTGTCTCCAATTTCGATTGGAACGCACAAGGATACAAAGTTGAATTTATTGAGAATTAAATATAAACGTCTGCGACGAATATTGTACGACTAAAATGTAGCACAAGAGAGCATATTTATAAGTTACACAAAGTTCGAATAGATGACTGGCACGTCTAGGACAAGGGTATAAAATTTGTAGGAAGACAATGGCTAGTGTAGTGCTCCAATTATCGAAGCAACGGTAAGGTGCACTAAGTGATATAAATATTATAAAATTATCTAAAACACAATGTTCTATTTATAATTGGATTCAAACTAGCCCTAGTCTCTCTATTCAAGCCAAGTAGGCCTAATTTTGGTCGAGGGGTTTACAATCTACCCAACTTAAAACAATTTTGCCTCGAAATTAAAATAAGGCATAATTCTCTCTATATAATCTTACTTGATTATAATCTAAAAGAAATTCACCTCAAGTTGATAATGCAATTTCTACCCAACTTAGAATTTGTCTATCTATCACACACGACTATACTTTTAAAAAAAACTTTCTCAAATTATTTAATCATGTTATTCAATCCTCAAAAGTTTCTAACACACAAAATATATCATATATGATATGCCCTTAATTACGAAAAATAATCATCAAGTAATGTGATTGGCCTATGGGGTATATCTAGTACTCTCAGTGTATCAAACTTATACCAAGCAC